>JAJOZX010000042.1:0-65000 GCA_023014485.1 Bathynomus jamesi | reverse complement strand
GAAAACAAAAGCATAGATGAAAATCAAACTTATAAAAATGCGATCAAAACAAAAAATAAACACAAAATGGGACGTCCTAAGAAACGAGCCGAACAATTACCACATTAGTTAGCATTTCAAACAATTATAAACCTTAAAAGAGGAACTCATAAAGTTGCGAATACGTTTGTTGTTTGTCCGATCGAGAAAGCAGTTACCAATTATGCTTTTATACATAAAAAAACTATATATTGAAATAATCAGAAGTGAATTAGGTTACGTAAGTTATGATAAAGATACAAAGCGATACAAAAGCATTGAAACATATAAAATATGCGATGAAAACCTCAATAATATAATTAATATACGCAATAATGACCTAAAAACGAGATTTAATATACAAATAATGGAAGAGAATAAATGTATACCAACCACATATATAGTCCCAAAACTACATAAAGATCCTATCAAATTTCAATTCATAGTAAGTTAAGCCAAAAGTCCTGCCTCAAAACTAACTATACCTTTAAAGCAGGACTTTTGAATCACCCAGTATATGTACTCTGTATATACACAAATAGAAATAGAAATTACTTTATTAATATAAATTATTTATATATATATATATATATATATATATATTATATATATATATGAAAATTATTTCACAAAAGTAACACGTGAAAAATATTTATGATGAATAAAACCACGAAGGAAAGGAAACACAGAATGGTGCTCAAGCGCTTTCGTCTAATGACATCCTCAGGAACACTGAAGTACATAAAGAGTTACAGCCTATATATAGGTTACAGAAAAAAAAAACTACCGATTTTTAGCACAAGATCAAATGAAAAAAAATACAAATTTATACTGAAAATCTGCCCGGTTTTAGCACTCTGCCCATCTTGTATATAAAAATAAATTGAAAAATAAAAGTTATTAGCGTGGCATACAAGTTTACCAAAGATTTATTCTACCCTTCTTATCTAAATCTGTTCTGAAGGAATTCAAAACAACAGGATCGAGTTGAAAAAGACCTTTGCTTATGTTGAAGTTATTTGTGAGTTGGATAATGCAGACTCAGAATATTTCTATTAACAATGTTGCTAGAGTGAAATAAAGCTGAAGCATTATTCCAATCAATAGAGTGGGATAACTCTGACAAATGGACAAAAAGGGCACTGGACGACTGTCCTGTTCTAACGGAATATTGATGCTGTTTTATACGTGTGTGCAAATCCTTTCCCGTCTGACCTATGTAAAAGGAATCACATTGTTTACAACCAATTTTATAGATAATGCCTGAATTATTGGTTGGGCTATTTTTTACTATGATATTTTTCACAATATTGTTATATGAAAATACTACATTAATATCCAAAAGTTTAAGTACATTAGCAATGCCTAAAAAGCCCGGGAAAAATGGAAGTACTAAAATATTTGTTGACAAAGTACGAGTGTTATTATTGACTCGATAGAAAGTTCGTTTTGCCTTATTGAGACAAGATTCCATAAAAGCAGATGGATAACATAGATCACTTCCAATACCGTTGATTTTTTTCTAATTCGGCATCGATGTATTCCGGACTGGCGATCCTAAGGGCGCGGAGAAACATTGAAGAAAAAATGGCCTTCTTAGTGGGGGTGTCATGTCCCGAGTAAAAGTGTACGTAGGACAAATTGTTTGTTTTTTCCGATAGATACTAAACTTAAAACCTGGGCTTTCCCTATGTACACGCACATCCAAAAACGGGATTGAATTGTCTTGTTCCACTTCTAAAGTAAACTTAATGAAGGGGACTTGATCATTTAACTGAAGGAGGAAGTTATCCAGGTCACGATTCATGGGCCAGATACAGAAAATATCGTCGACGTACCGACGTACCTTTCCTTCGTGGTTTTATTCATCATATATATATATATATATATATATATATATATATCAAGCGAAAGAGTGAAAGAAGGATGGTGTATGTATTGCTGGGGTGCCTATATGTATCTGCGAAAATTTGGTCTCTTCTCATCAGCAGGGAACAGTTGTTCTTCTATCGTTCTCATTTCTTCACCTTTCTTCTTCTTCACTGGCATATATACGCCTCGGTGGTGTAGTGGTTAATGTCGCTGACTACGAATCCATCGGCCCCGGGATCGAGACTCGGTGACGGCAGAAGGCGCGCAGCAAAACCCAGCTGTTCATCCTTCCACACAATAAAGAAATTGGTTGGTAGATAAATGGGTAGCCTAGTGGTTAAGACGCTGGGCTGCTGGTGGGGCGTGGTTCGGATTCCACGTTAAACTGTAGGTCTAAGGTGGAGTGAAACGCTTGACCTTCGTCAGAATGAACAATTCTGGCGGAAGCAAATCAAAGGTTACTGCGTGTGCGTGTGTGTATATATATATATATATGATAACTTTCTTAGGCTTTGAGATACGTTCACTCACTGACTGAAGATAAAAAGATAAGGAAAAAACTCGGAAGAATGTCTTTTACACTATTTGAGTTGGCATTGGCAATTGGCATCTTTTGAGTGACATTTCAACCAACCGACCAAATTGCTCGAGGCGTCAACAAATTCTTTTGGAGTGCTAAATTGATCTTCGAAAATGTTTTTGCACAAATAAACACAAAATGCGGTAACCTAACTTAGTATAACCTAACTAGGCATATTCTAATCTACAATAACTTAACCTCTTTTGGACCACTGGGTCGAATATGTACCGTTTCCCATACACACACTCATAACTTAACCCTACAAAAACTTCGGTCGTTAAGAGGTTAATTTAGCGAAACGAACCTTATCTAAACATTACTTTTAATGACGTCAATTCAATTTTATCTAATATTCTTTCTTGGCGTCATTTCGTCATTTCGATGTCATATATAAAATGTTTGGCGTTAACGTCTTTCATAGTAGCAAAGGTCATAAGACGGATGGGACCTACAGCTTTACATGGAATGCGAACCACGGATCGCTACATCATCTGAAAGCAGATGAAATGGAACCTAAAGTCGCTTAACCTCCTTGATCTAATGTGAAGGGGTGTTACGACATGGCCCTGACGTAGCCCTATATATATATATATATATATATATATATTTTTTTTTTTATTTTTTTAACTGCAAACAACACAGTATAATTAATGTAAAGAACGACGCTTGTGTAGAAGAACGTTCCGCACAAGATGGGGAGGAAGAACGAACAAATGAAAAATTCCCGGGTGGTAACCTCATTTTTCATTTGTTCGTTCTTCCTCCTCATCTTGTGCGGAACGTTCTTCTACACAAGCGTCGTTCTTATATATATATATATATATATATATATATATATATATATATATTATACATAACATTAATGCTTCCTTATTACTTACAATTGCAATTCAAAGTTTAAGTTGCTTATTGTTATTTCGTATTACTGAAAATAACTTTCGTCCTCAGTTTAATTATGGTTTTTCGAAGAAAATAAGGTTATGAGAAAGAGGACCAATTTCTTAACAATTTTCCTGCAAAACTCATAAAGAAAGGAATCGTCAAGACTGATTAAATAAATCTTTTTTTGAGGGTTCCTCACGCAACCCACAGTTGTCAGACTTAAACGGATATATGATGTCACAACTATTTTTCTTTTTTTAAATATAATATTTTTGTTGCCGGATGCTTCTGTTTTTCATAATTTCGATAACTACGACTGCTTTCATTTACGGTCACTTTATTGTTTTCGCGAAACCTCCAACGCTTTTTCAGCCTTGACTACAACGACAAAATGTAACTCCAAAAAACCACAAAAACTCATTATCATTACAAAGATCATTGTCTAATTATAAATAGACAAAATGTCGGAAACATTTTTTGAAAATGTAAAACTGATCTGGTCCTTTGTCCTTCACCTATTCCAAGATGGCGACCCTGTGGTATCATCAAGTATAAAGTTTAATGTATTACTGCCTTGATTTTTTACCTCTTTCTCCTTATTTAGTACGACTTTGATAAATTTGCCCGTTTTTTATAACAAACAACAACAACTTGTATTATGGAAATTACATTTTATGTAACATTACATAGTTTATAAGGTATAATATGAAAAGGTCATTCATTTTTAACAGTATGATCTTTCCCTTCCCTCCCGGTAGTTTTAAATTTTTTCTTCACTATCGTGCATCTGGCGTCTCTTTGTAGGCCTTAACGCATGAAATTGAAGGTGAAAGTTCATAAAATTTTAGTTTCGTGTTGGCGTTTCCTTTCGGATTATCACATTTGCGGTTGGGTTTTTTATTCCCAAATAATAACATTCTACGAGACATTTTTTCACGCGGAAGTCAAATACAGCAAATGTTAACTTCACAATCACAGACAAATTCGTTACTGTATAAATACTCATGGTGTAAAAATCACAATTATCACGGATAAATAATACATATACTTAATAATGAGTGAATATTAATTCTAATAAAAAGAGAGGTGAATTCCATAGCGTTGGCAGGCCGTGGAATGTTTGAAAGGTGAACCAATATGTGGTATTCTGAAGGTCAAAGGTTGTATATTTCTGATGGAATTTGTAAGGAAAGATGGCATACAGCTTTTATAAAAATTGTATGAATAAGGAATAAGGATTATTACTAAACAAGCCATGTACATTTTTTCCTTAAATTTCCAAACGTTTCGTGGCTACTTCCACTGTTCCACTGTGCAAACATTATATATATAATGTATAGCGTGATATATTATATATGAATGATTATTATATATAAATGACCTTCCACGTTCATCTGATATACTGAACTTCATAATGTTTGCAGATGATACAAGTGTGTCTTTTTCTTGCAAAGATGTTAATTCAGCTAAAAATATATTTCATTCGGAATTCATCAGTGTAATGAAATGGTTGACCACCAATAAACTCTTCCTAAATACCAGTAAAACAAATTTCATGATTTTTATTAAAAGAAATGTATATCTTGATGAACTTAATGTTATTGAAATCGCCATAAAGGAGTGTACTGTAACAAAATTTCTTGGTGTAATGCTAGATAAGAATTTGCAATGGAGTGATCATGTAAATTATATCGCGAAAAATATTTCAAGGAGCGTTGCTATAATGTTTAAACTTAGAAATGTAGTCCCTAAAGTTTTATTGACTCTTTATCATACTCTTTTTCTTCCTTATATAACGTACTGCACCCTTGTTTGGGGAAACTCCGCAAACAACGCATTAAGTGGTATCTTTGTCATCCAAAAACGAACAATAAGGTTATTATCTGATGCTGATTTCCTTGATCACTCTAGTGCATTATTTAAAGAGCTAAACCTACTAAAGCTCAACGATATAACCAAACTGGCACATTTTATTTTTATTTACAAGTGTAAGAACAAAATCATTAATTTGCAATGGGTAAATAGATATTTTGTAACTCATCAAGAAATCCACTCGTATCAGACCAGAAATAGATCAAAGCTTGTTATTTAGATTGTCTTCATCTCAAAAACTACCCATTTTCATTGGATTGAAACTATGGAATGACTTACATGCCGATATAAAAAATATTGTGAATGTAAATTTGTTTAAAACCAAGTTGAAATCCCGATTAATAATGGCATACTAACAAAAATCTAGGATTAATGTCCATTACTATTGTTTACTAATTATTAATTTTTCGTGTGTAATCTAGTATTAAAAACACATTTCTTGGGATTGTTCAATTCTTATCTCTCATGTATAATATTAGTTTCTTTGTATGGTATGGGTATAGTGCCTTCAATGGTGACTTTGCATTGTCAGCTCTAATAAGAGCCCAGTAAAGCCTAAAGCTTAAGTGACAAGCTTGACCTTCGTCAGAATGAACAATTCGTATATATAATATGATAAAAACGTACGTTTGTCTGTTTGTGTGTATGTAATCTCTTTTTCTCAAACAATACTGAAGCTATGAAAATGGTTGATGTATTTGAATAAATGTTTCGGCTTGTGGATGTGCACACTGAAATCCATTTTTTAATAAAGTGACCACGAAGGAAGGCAGAGGGCAAAATGTGGTCCCACAGGAGGAATTTTTAGCGCTTTCCCATTAGTGGCACGTAAATTAAAAAGTTTGACTGATTGATTGACTTTTTTGAAACTATTCCTGTTTAAAAAGTTAAAAGTCAATTTAATGAAATGTACAATGAATTTTGGAAGATTTTTGAGAATTTAAAATTATGAATTTTGAAGTTATTGAAGTATTAATACAGCTTACTCTTAATTTATTACACTATGTCACCGACTGATCGCTGAATAGTCATATTATTGGTTTCAATTTTGGAATGTACAAATATAATTCTTAATAATGATGCTACGCTCTCTCAAGAGATTTTCTTAACCTTAAAGTTATCCTAATGAACGATACAATTGCACACTCGTGAACGCGAATATGTTGTTGAATTGAAGGGGGTTGTTCAACATTTCTCAATGAATAATAATTATAATAATGGTTTAACCTCCTTCATAAGGGCAAAGTTGGCAATTCGGGCAGTTGTATATACAAACAAACTTGATCATATTAAGTCATGGAATTTGGTATTTAAATTTAAAAAAGAATTTTTAATACAAAATTGGATTCGTATTAATGATAAGACATTTGCAGTTTTACTTTATTTTAATTAGAAGTAAAAACACCAATGAAAAACCTTGAGAAATAAACTCCTTGAATTTTTGTGTATACATAATACAGTTTCTAATAAAAATTCGCCTACAAACAAAATTTCTAAAGGCATGAAAAAATGACAAATTGGTAATATTTTGTTTTGCTTTGGGCATTTTATTCTTTCTGGTGACTAATAAATTTCAGAAACAAAACCCGGTTATTACTAATTAGTAATTTTTTTATGTTTTTTAGAAATTTTGTTTCGAGGCGAACTTTTTCCGAAACTGTACATACGAGTAATTTATTTTCCCCACCAAAGTAAAATGAAGAAGCCGAACCAATGATGTCTGTAAGTATACGCAATTATGTATCAAGTACGGAGCTTGTGCATAACCTTTTGCTAAGGGGGTGCAAACTTTACTGGACTGCCAAAGTAGATGTGTTATATATGGTTTAATCGATTGTGATTTCAGATCAATAACTGAAGGTGCGATGGCTGGTGTCGTTGGAGATAGTGAAGAACAACGTGTGGTAGACCGAATTCGAACAAATGACTATCGAGAAACAGCGGAAGCAGACCTTTGCAACTTTCAGCAATCGGAAGTAAATCGCCTAAAAAACTTCATCGTAGTGAAAATGGGTGGCTGTCAATTGGAAGAAAGGGTACGACTCGTGCTTTACAAAATTTTGCAAAGGTAGGCCTGAAAAAACTGCCGCAGGAGAGCAAAGACATTGTGCTGGAAGCAATGGCAAAAGGCGACGAAGCTGCACTCAAGTTGCCAAGATTATCTTGGAGAGGTGAAAGAAGGCTGTTGACTGGTCAACAATTCAACGATATCGCATGAGGCAAAGTTTGAAGCCTTTCCATATGATCCCAAAGCCAATGATATCCCCAACAATCATTGAGAATCACCTTTGGTCTTGCGAATATTTGCGTCTGTGGGATGAAGACGATTTCATTCACCTGGCACTAAGTAATAAATTCTTCGTTTGAACTGTCCGTCGGCCAAATTATCAAAATGAAATAGCAGAGTGGGGTCACTTCCCTTAGAAAATATTGAAAAACCATGAGCATTATCAACAGTTTTATAAAAAACCTCGTCGCACTGGGATATTCATTTGTTTCACCACTGTCAAAATGATGTGGGTGATCAAGAAGAAGGCGCTTCATGGGATGGTGCATATTATTGGCAGACTACCCTTACAGAAAATGTCATTCTATTTCTTTCAGATTCACAAAATGTACCAACACTTTGGAAGTAGTTTACTTCATGATAGTGCCCAAGCCACCGTGCAATGCTACCCAACAACTGCTGAGAGACTCTGAGATTGATTTCTTTGATCAAACTCAATGACGTGAACATAGCAGGGCACTTTGAAGCGATTTTCAAGGACAGAATGGAAGATTTGATGCTGCAGGAACTTGGTCCCAACCGATATTCTCAAGAGCTTCTCCTTCAGCACATTCAGATTATCCTCCAAGAACTTAAACATGACGGAGATGTGTTTGAACGTTTGCTGAAATCATACCCTAAACGTCCGAGGGCTGTGTGTAAGGGTAATAAGCAAGCATACGAGATATTGATACGTTTTTGTATTCAATTTGAATAAAGCTTCCAAATGGTATTATTCTATTTTTTGTTGTATGCACAACCCTGTAGGTTAACTTCTATCAAATTATCTTAATGCGGATTGAAAACTGGAATCATATATTTTATTCTGTTTCGTCAATATTTTCAGGAGAAATGAATATCTGACTGATGGAGCAGAAATACTTTCTATAACAGCTTACGTAAACTAAATTTTGCACAATTAGTAATCTACTTTTTACCTTATGATCAGAATTACGAAAGGACACTTCAAAGCCAGTTTTTAGTTGGAATGGTAGCGAAATCTGATTTTATCATTCATAGTTTCGTAATACAGACCCATAATAGATTGAGGAACAGCCAATGCAACCTGAGCATTGATGCATACTTTCAAAATGTGATCCACGCAGGCAGAATTTATCAGTCTTAAAGAAATATCGGTAAATGTGAACTCAGAAATTAACTTAAAGACGATTTTGTTAAGAAAACGAGATTGATTTTAACCTTTAATGTTCAATTTTTCGGTCTGGTTGGACATCTGTTTTTCCCTTGAATTTGGATACGTTGTTGGATTTGGATACTAATAGCAAGAAATGACGTCTGCTTGCATAGCAGAAAAGAAGGTGCCAAAGTAAAGAGAAGCTTTCACTATAGTTAGACCATTATGTTCTCAAGAAGACTATGCGGTGCATATATACATATAAGCCTAAGTATCTAACGAAACGCTAATGCATGCATCGTTTATGCATTCTAAAAATGAGTACATAGCAGGGTGGTCTCCGCTCTGTATGTGGGAGCTTATACCTTATGTAGGGGGGGCCACTATCTTTGAGCGGACCAATCAAACGCAGACGTCAATATTGAGTAACGAAATTTATTTCGTAACAAAAAATTAACACAACATAATCAGTAGAAACACAAAATAATCAGTAATACTTTTTTACTTCTACTTTTTCTACATTCTTCTACATTTCTTCATCGGTACTTCTGTGCCACATTTTTTTTTACTTTTTCTCGACAATCGTCAATAATATCTGCATAGCTAAGTTTTCTCCCTATTTTTTTTTCCATTGACGATAATAGCCAGATTTGACAGCCTATCCTAAGTCATTGTAGAACATAAATAATTTTTTATGAACTTCAGTTCTGAGAATGTCAGTAGCAGTTGACGTTCAGTTTAATTGAGCAGCAGGAAGTAAAAGTCACTGTAGCGAAACGGGCTAAGAGCAAACATAAATTTACATACAATAAATAATCAAAGACGAATAGACTGGAGAAAAACTACAAAATTAACATAAAACTCATTCAAAACAATTTCACTACGACTTGAGGGAAGAATTCTCATGAGATAAAGAAATTTGTTTGCCAATGTGGGGGGCCACCCGAGCAGCCGCCTAACGGAGGCACTGGTACATAAGTCTACATTTGAACAAGTTTTACTCATATGGAAGTATATTTTATAGACCAACTTTTTTGAAACTAAATTTTGTAAAGAATTTTGAATTGTGTGTGTGTGTGTGTGCGTGTGTGTGTGTGTATGTTTGAGGGATACTAGTTTCAAGAGAAATTTTGACGCTCTGTGCCGAGGGCATATTCGAGTGAAATTACCTTGCAGAGAAAGTGGGCAACTGGTTCGTACGCGAATGTAAGCACGTGTAAATAAAAAAAAGCACACACACAAAAAAAAAACTGTAGTAAAGTTTACTCAAGCGTGGTAAATAGAGTAAATTTTACTACTGTAGTTTTGGTGTTACATATTTTACAGTTACATCAGCGTCTTAAGTTATGTTATTCATTACATTTAGAGTAAATGGGTCAGTTATATTAAATTGTTTCGATAACCATACAGAATTACAACTGTTATACTTATTACAGTTCTCGTAGTCAATGTATTTACTAGGATTATTATTACTTATGTAACAATAGTTAAGTAAAGTCATTAAAATACATTCAAAATTAAAATAATAAATTTGTAAAATTTTTACAAATTTACATTTCGTGTTGAAAATGTCAGGTTTTATAGACATCTTGTTTTTGAAATATGTATTACTTTCAGCCTTAATTTTTATTATGTGAGTAGGATTCAGTATGTATATATACACACACACCCACACACACCATAGGTTACAATAACCGTGGTACAATGGACCACACCCATCTTACGACCCCACTGTATCCTTATTTTTGTTACCGGCTGTACAATTGCGAAAAAACACTTCGCTAAAAAATAAAAATAAGTGATACTTTTGGTGCCGAAATAGGTTTACGATTGGTTTTTTAAGACGTAATCCTCTTTAAAAATATACGGTAGCATTTAAAGAAGATATGACGCAATTTATACTCGTGAACAAACCCATATATTACATTTTAAATTTATTTACGAAGATTTGAAAACCAACATGGATTCCTATCGGGAAGATAGTGCCGATCACGACTAACAAAATATTAACAATATGAATGACGCACGAAAAATAATACCAATTATGACGTAACATACGCATCTTTTATAAAGTGTAACCCACGTTAATATTACAGAGGGTAATAGTATCAACTTATCTCTTTCTTTTAGCGATTACACACAATTTTCTAGGCTATCTCTCTAATTAAATTCAATTTGAAATGAAAAAGTTCAAGACTCGCCTTATTTGAAAGAAGTGGTGTAAACTGATGATGATGATGGAGTCGAAAAAAGGTTGGATTGAAAAACCTTTTTAACTGAAATAAAGGTCAGAGTTAGTGGAAGTTTCAAGGGGAGGAAGCTCCCTCATTACGTGCACTTCGTTAGGTATGACCTATGTCATGATGAATTTCAAAAGGTTATTTGTCTATCGGAATCAAGGCATTAAAGTGTCTATCAAAAAGGGAACATTCATACCTAAAAACCCTTCTTTTATAAGTAAGAAATACGATGTACGCCACAAACGAATACCAAATTAAGAAATTATATATATATATATATATATATAGTCTGAAGTGAGATTAGGTCACTTACAATGAGAAATATTTTGAAATGATAAATTTTTAGTGGCTATACAGAGGGTTGACAAAAGCAAATAGATACCACGATGATTGTCCTCAAGAACGGATGGCAAAGGTCATCAATGGAATGTGAGAACGTGGGTTAGCTTTACATAATACAAAGGGAAAGCAACATCATTCTAAATATATTGACTCAATAAATTTATTATTATTTATTGACTTTTATTATCAATTCAAAACAAAACTATGGAGAAATCGAATGTGTCTATTTACATACGATATA
This sequence comes from Bathynomus jamesi, assembly GCA_023014485.1. Taxonomy (NCBI): domain Eukaryota; kingdom Metazoa; phylum Arthropoda; class Malacostraca; order Isopoda; family Cirolanidae; genus Bathynomus; species Bathynomus jamesi. The sequence continues at coordinate 53,552 of JAJOZX010000042.1, read as the reverse complement.
TGTTTTGAGTGATTTTATGAATTGTCGGAAAATAAAGTCAAAATAAGAAATGTGAAATTCTTTGACTGGAAATAACTTGAGTTTCACTAAACTTTTTGGGTTTTCTTTCCTAATAAAAGTATTTCCCTGAAGACAAACGTTTAATCAATGAAGGGACCAATTTGGGGTAAATTGAATAGAAGAAGTAAACACTGCACAATTCGTCGTTTGGGTTATAGAACAATTGCAATACAGTAGACGCCGTTTATAGTGTCCCACTCGGTGCCAAGCCAAAAGGGCACTATATCCGATGAGACACTATATCCACAGTTTGGTCTCTCGAAGGTTGCGAGGTTAAAAATAGTGAATATGTACTGTATATCAATATATTTACAACAAACACCTTTATTATGCAATTTCTCATTAAACTAGACTATACTAGCTGAAAAGAGACACTATAAGCGTAATCAGGGACACTCTATCCATAGCAATTACCATGTAAAAGTAACTGTTTCCTAGTTTTGAGACACTATAAGCGGCGAGACACAATATCCGGGGACACTAAATCCGGAGTCTACTGTATTTACTTTAATAAAGATTTTTCTCTTCAGAAATTACTTAAAGAATTTATTATTATTATATTATTATTATTATTATTATTATTTATTATTGTTTTTTTTCTTTTTCTTTTCAGAATTTGTTGGAAGGATTTAATCCGGCGGCAAGACAGATTATAACTGCTGGAAAAGCTTATCTGAAGGCCCTTCATGGTAACTATAGACATTACAAAAGGGTTGGGGCCCTCAAACGACATTTTATATATGTCTTATATATATATATATATATATATATAATAATATGATGTAGTTGTTTTCTTTTGAAAATAACGAGATTTTTAGATCAAAGCATGATATTTCCTTTTATTTATTTATTTAGTTTAAAATATAAAACTTTTTATGAGTTTTGAAATCGTAAAAGAAAATTCACTCGTAATAAAAACAATGACGATGACAATATATAATATCATCAGCGGATATTACCGCTTTGCAACCTACAGCGTACAGTTTACAACAGTCATTTTACGTTCATATAAAACTGCAAATATTCACACGATACTGCTATAGTCCCTTCACTAAACATAGAATGATCTTTTTAATTTTTACTTTCACTCGTGCCAGACGATTTTGTAGAGTCTTACTGAAAAAAAAAAGCCTCTCGTCGCGTGACGAAGATACGACTTTTTGGGTTTCGTTCCACTTCAATGTTTCTTTAACAACATTTCAGGCAAGTTTCAGTTTTTAACCTTCACCGAAATTGCTTCATTCATCGCACGAAGGAAGCATTTCGACGAAAAGGGAGTGAAGCAATTATCGGGAATAAACTGCGGAGTAATTTCTGGGATGAAAACTTTTCAAATTAATGTTTACCGATAATAAGAGAGCAAATTAGCGAATTGTTTATTAAATAACCGCAATGGTTGTAAAGGGGTCACACTGTTGTACGAGAATTTATTACGACTGTTTTGAGGAAATGAAATCTCTCGTTTTATGATCCCTTAAAAAAACTAATGAAAACTTCCGTATGCTGAGAGTGAATTACAATTTCCTCAAAAAAACCTGCCTTTGGCCCGACAAATTCTGGATGTGAAGGCCTTTCTACACCTTGAGCGACAACCATCATTATAGATTATACGTTACACACACACACACACACACATATATATATATATATATATATATATATATATATATATATATATTACATGGAGTGCAGACGTGTGTTTTGAAAATGAATTTAAATTAATGTGACTTAAAATTTGCCATTTAAAATTGATTTCATAATTGGTGCATGCGTACAACGTATATAAGCAGTTTCGAAACATTGGTGTAATCTTAAAGGTTGTGAAGTAGAAAAAGACAAAAAACGAGATTTGTCTTTAAAAATAAAACATTCCACTTTTAGTTTAACCTTTTCAAAGTGGTAAAACTCGGTCTGGAATTTTGTTATAAAGTTTATAAACTTCATCCGTTTTCTCTTGATTAGGACCGGGGACACTTTCTTATACTGCTCTCAATTTTGGGGTCACACACACACACACACACACACACATATATATATATATATATATATATATATATATATATATAGAGAGAGAGAGAGAGAGAGAGAGAGAGAGAGAGAGAGGGGGTTGACAAAAGTAAATAGACACCACAATGATTGTTCTGAAGAACAAATGTTAACGTTCATCAATGACATGCCAGAACGTGTGTTAGCTTTACATGATGCAAAGGGTAAAGCAACACGATATTCTAAATATATTCGTTCAATAAATCTTACTTATTAACTTTTATTACAAATCAAAACGATGGAAAACCGAAGGTGTCTATTTACTTTTGTTAATCCTTTATATATATATATATATAGAACTAGTTTTAATGATTATTGTATGCGAGGTACGATCAAAGGATTGAATCAAGAAGCGTTAAGAATAAATTGATTATCACCTTGAAGGAAGACTGGAAGGCCTTGGAATCATTTTTCTTTTTCCTTGTGGGTTTGCATCATATATATAACCTTTGGTTAGCTTCCGCCTGAATTGTTCATTCTGACGAAGGTCAAGCTTTTCACTCCACCTTAGACCTACAGTTTAACGTGGAATCCGAACCATGCCCCATCAGCAGCCCAGTGTCTTAACCACTAGGCCACCTAGGGTACCCATTTATCTACCAACCACTTTCTTTATTGTGTGGAAGGATGAACAGCTGGGTTTTGCTGCGCGCTGGCTGCCGTCGGGTTTCGAACCCGGGGCCGATGGATTCGTAGTCAGCGACGCTAACCACTACACCACCGAGGCGCTTATATATATATATATATATATATATATATATATATATATATGATGCAAACCCACAAGGAAAAAGAAAAATGATTCCAAGGCCTTTCGTGTATTCAGAAGTACACCTCGTCAGGGAATGAAGGGTGGAAGCACGATAACCAAAAATATATACAACGGGACAGAAAAACAAAAAGATTAACACTAGATTAACAAGAGTTGATTAGAGGCAAAAGGTATTTTAACAAGATATTGTTAATTTTATACATTCCCGCATTGTTACTGAAATTATTTTTAAAATGGATAAATGCACATTCTAGAATATTCCTTTCCATTATATCTGTTTTTTTAACGAGAGCTTTAGAACTACCCCACTTAATACTATGATTACATCTATACATAGGTTTAAACAATGCATTAGAATTATTTGCTGTTCTACACGCATATTTATGCTGTTTTACCCTAATATCTAACGTTTTACCCATTTGGCCTATATATACTAAGTCACACTGTGTACATCCGATCGAATACACACAACCAACCAGATTATCCGGGCTATTCTTTATTAAGCGTGATTTTACAGTATTATTATATTTAAAGACTACATTGATACCAATTGCTTTTAGTAAAGTCGGAAGATATTGAAAATTTACATGGTAAGGTAGGCTAAGGATATTTTTACGCTCAAATTCCTTTACAGTTACACTATTATAATACCGATTCTTGGCTTTCCTTAGGCAGTTATCTAAAAATGAAAGAGGGTAACATAATTTAGTACCAATATTCATGATATTGCATAACTCGGGATCTAAAAATTCAGGACTGACAACTCTCAATGCTCTAAGAAACATAGCAGAGAAAATAGAAGATTTAATTAATCGCGGGATGATGGTCGGAATAAAAATGCACATAAGAGTTATTATTAGTAGGCTTACGATAAACTTCAAATTTGAACTGATTAAAACATTTCCGAATTTTTAGGTCCAGAAAAGATAAGCTTCCGTTATTTTCGTTTTCAACTGTGAACTTAATAGATGGGACTAAACTATTGAGCCTACCAAGAAATAAGTCAACATCCAAATTATTAGGCCAAAGGTATAAAATATTATCCATATACCTGTACCAAACACGGTTAAAATTAACAATAGTAGGCAAAATTCTGCTTTAAAAAAATTCCGAGTTATGCAATATCATGAATATTGGTACTAAATTATGTTACCCTCTTTCATTTTTAGATAACTGCCTAAGGAAAGCCAAGAATAGGTATTATAATAGTGTAACTGTAAAGGAATTTGAGTGTAAAAATATCCTTAGCCTACCTTAGTAGCCATGTAAATTTTCAATATCTTCCGACTTTACTAAAAGCAATTGGTATCAATGTAGTCTTTAAGTATAATAATACTGTAAAATCACGCTTAATAAAGAATAGCCCAGATAATCTGGTTGGTTGAGTGTATTCGATCGGACGTACACAATGTGACTTAGTATATATAGGCCAAACGGGTAAAACGTTAGATATTAGGGTAAAACAGCATAAATATGCGTGTAGACTGTAGAACATCAAATAATTCTAATGCATTGTTTAACCATATGTATAGATGTAATCATAGTATTAAGTGGGATAGTTCTAAAGCTCTCGTTAAAAACAGATATAATGGAAAGGAATATTCTAGAATGTGCATTTATCCATTTTTAAAATAATTTCAATAACAGTACGGGAATGTATAAAATTGACAATATCTTGTTAAAATACCTTTTGCCTCTAATCAACTCTTGTTAATCTGGTGTTAATCTTCTTGTTTTTCTGTCCCGTTGTATATATTTTTGGTTATCGTGCCTCCACCCTTCATTCCCTGACGAGGTGTACTTCTGAATACGCGAAAGGCCTTGGAAACATTTTTCTTTTCCTTGTGGGTTTGCATCATTCATTCATTTCACGTGTCTAATTGTGAAATTCATCCATATATATTATATATGTTATTGGTAAAATTAATGGATCACCTGAAGATTAGGGTCCCTAGCCTTCTTTAGTTAGCTTTATAAGGCTAACTAACGAAAATATCATGACCTAACCTAACCAATCGTCAAGGACGTACAGTTGACCTAACGATTGGTTAGGTTAGGTCGTGATATTTTCGTTAGTTAGCCTTATAAGGCTAACTAAAGAAGGCTGGGGGCCCTGATCTTCAGGTGATCCAAATTAATTATTTAATCTCTTAAGTGTTCGTATTAATGCATTTATGCTTTTACTTAAAATGATCTTAATAAACTTTAAAAAGCCAATAAATAAATGAAAATGGATTAATAAAAATTCCATTTAGCCCAAATTGAGTTTGGTGAAAGTTGGCCTCAACGGTCATCAATCGTTGGACTAAAAAGTTCAGTAAGAAAGGGGCTTCTGTCTAGTTTCCGTCAATTTGGAATTGTACAGCGTTCTCTGTTGTTCTTACCGAAGACATACAAAGATCGATCGAATGTCACCTTCCTCTGGTAAACATCACTTATTTATTGTACATATGAATATGTACGTATCTATATGTATTGTTTTACAACTGCGATTAAGGATTATTGAATAAAAGATTTTACATTCATACACATGTATACTATTCAAATACTATTCATGCACTATTCATACGCATGTATACTATTCAAGTGGTTCTAAGTAGTTCATATCGGGAACATTTGTTTGGTTAAATGGTCTTGGCCTTCTCACGACAAAGTTAGGATCACTTTAACATATTGCTTCCCAGAAACCTCTCTTTAACATATTGCTTCCCAGTGTTAATCACTTTAACTTATTGCTTCCCAATATTTAGGATAAGGAGTATGATAAAAAATGTTCGCTTTAATAAAGTAAAGGCATAAAAAGTAAATCATAACATGTTAAAATATTAGATTGAAAGTAAATTTATTAGAATTGTTGCGCTCTATGGTCACACAAAGTAAAAAATGGATTTCGCAAGAATCGGTCACGCCACATCATTTGCCACAAGTACGAGTTCAGTAGCTCCTTTTTGCATCCTTTCATTTTCTTTATATATTTAATGTAGGTTAACTGAATGCCTGGTTAGGTCAACTGAATGCCGGTTAGTCAACTGTACGCCCTTGACGATTGGTTAGGTTAAGTTGTGATATTTTCGTTAAAACTAACGAAAATATCACGACTTAACCTAACCAATCCTCAAGGGCGTACAGTTGACCTAACCGGGCATTCGGTTAACCTACATTAAATATATAAAGAATGCCCGGTTAGGACATTTATGGCTTTGTTTACGGTCGGTAGGTTAGCTCCTAGATTACCAACCTCTTTCTAACCAACCAACCTTTCTCTTTTTAACATATTGCTTCCCAGTGTTAATCACTTTAACATTTTGCTTCCCGAATGCTTTGGGAAGCAATATGTTAGTGATCCCAAAGCTATTTTCCTTCAGTGTTGAGGATGTTCCTTGTCTAGCCATTAGGTTAGAAACACTGTACAATCTATCTCTCCTGTTTGGATGGTTATAATATTTTTTTTAAAATTAAGAACAAGTTTTTCTTTTATTTTCCATGTGTAAATTATGGTGTATCTCTCTTCTTCTTCTTTCCAGCGAATATAGTTTTAATTTATGTAATTTTTCCCAGTAATTTAATTCTTTGCATCCACTGATCTTGGCTGGGAAGTTTTTTTTTCAATTTCTTCTAATTGACTTATTTCTTTATTTTATATATGGAGACGTTTTCAGCAAGGGAATCATTAAAGTCTCGTTTTTTTCTTTTAAATGTTCTCAGTATCTATTCTATTATTCGTTTTATTTCGTTTATTGCTATCTTTTTTGTGTTTCAAATTTCGTATCGTCAGTCATTATAACTTAAGTCTTTTGCTTTTGAGTTTCTCTGAATTTCCTGTCCATTTGGGGCATAGTATCTAGAGTTTAGTTTCTGAATTTTTCGATGTTAACTTTCTTATTATCGTCACGCTATCCTACTGAAACTAAACTCTCTGTATCACTGCTTTGAAAATGAACTACTCTTTGCAAAAGCGGTCACTGAAGATTGAATAAAAATTCACGATTGACTTTGCGTACCAAACTGTGACGCGTAGCGGATGAAATGGATTATTCACTGCCACATGAAAGTTTTCCAGGGCACAAAATCATGAATTCTGTTAACTTTGTTGATATACCTATCAAGGTAAATTGTTTTTCATCACTGAACCATGTGATGATAATGATGGTGGGACCATTCTCAGTTAGGTCAGGATGTTTATTCGCAAACTATATACGTTTGGCCTTGTCTTTGGCGAGCGCTTCATATGAAGTGAATTTTGACGGGAAAAGCTATAAAACCATTCTGTGTCACTTCACTTCAACCCCTGTGAATTCTTATTCTGAAGGAGGCGTTCAAAAATATTCCAGGACACTGGGGGAACACTTAAAGAAGCGACTGGACCTGAAACCCGCTTTATTTCTTCCGAAATGCTGGAGGCCGTGATAAAAATTTACGCTGCCCAGACTCGCCACGTGATTACGTATTACGTATTAGAAACGTACGAGAAACAAAATACACATCACACAAAAAAAAATTCTTCCTCAACGATCGTGTCAAGTTTCATGAAGGAAAGTTAATCCATTAACTTTTAATTATATATGAAGTATGGCAATATTTTATATAGCAAAGAAGAGCGATGGTTGAACGCCCGTGAAAACGCCCCTACCCACTCCATAGGGGAAGAAAAATAGCCAAAAAACAAGGTCCAAGTTTTCGAGATGACTGGGCTCTCTGCTTTTCAAAGATTGGAGGCCATAGATGGAGGGAAAGATGGAGTGAGGAAGATTGTTCCAGAGTTGAGAAGTTGAGTAAATGAAAGATTGAGAATACTGATTAACCCTTGCATTAGAGAATTGGACAGAAAAGGGATGAGAATATGTTGAAAGTCTAGTACTGCAGAAAGTCTGGTACTGCAAGCTCTCCTTAAAGGAGGAGGAATGCAGTTAGAGATTTCAAAAGATCAGTGTCCGTTATAATAGCGATAGTAAAGAGAGAGTGAGGCAACATTGCGGCGGAGAGAAAGGGATTGAAGACAGTCAGTAAGAGGCGGGGAAATGATGAGACGAAAAGACTCTGATTCCACCCAGTCAAGTAGAGCTGTGTGGGTTGAGCCGCCCAACACATGAGAAGTGTATTTCATACAGGGGCGGATAAAACCCCTGTACAGAGTTAGCCACTGAACTGAGTGGGGGGTGAAGAAAGTGCGGAGCTGGTACAGCACACCTAACTTCTTAAAAGCTGTTTTGGAAAGAGTGTGTATGTGATCTTTCGAGGAAATATCACGAGAAAAGGAAACGCCAAGAATGTTAAGAGAAGAGGAAGGACTGAGTTGTGTATTGTTGAAAGTAACGGGATAGTCGTGTGGAAGATTGTGACCAGTAGACAGATGAAGAAACAAATTTGTATTACGTACTAGAAACTCCCACCCCTTGGCACTGACATTGGCAGTGCCCCATCCCTTGGCACTGACATTGGCAGTCCCCCACCCCTTGGCACTGGCACTGTAGATGGTTTGGTTAGTTGGTTTAGGTCTGAGGTGGGGTGGTTTTCTGGGTGGTCTAGGTCTGAGGCGGGGTGATCATCATTATTCTTTCAATTTTCTACGTTTTGGGGTGCGACACCCCTGCAACGTTGCAATTGCACGTTGCAAATCGTGCGTGCAACGTTGCAGTGTTATATATGACTGCAAATGGTGCAATGTTATGTGTAATATTGCAGCTGCTACATATATTGTTGTGGATGTTGCATGCAATTGCGCTCATATGCGATGCGCCATACTACTCCGTCCTATGCGAATCACGGAGTGACTGTTGAGAGGGACGCTTTGTGAAGTGGTTGGAGAAGTGAAGGGTGGAATCAGCAGCATAGGCGTGGATAGAACAGGAAGTGCGACTTAATAGATCATTGCTAAATAAAAGGGAAAGAGTGAGTGGTAGGACAGAGCCCTGAGGAACACCACTATTAATAGCTTTAGTTTTGTGGTGGCAATCTACAACTGCAGTTATAGATCGTCCAGAAAAGAAATTAGAGATGAAGGCATAGACAGAAGGATAGAAACCGAAGGAGGGCAATTTGTGCCAGATTCTATCAAAAGCTTTTGATATGTCCAGCGAAGTAGCAAAGGTTTCACCGAAATCCCGAACGGAGGATGACCAGGTGTCAGAGAGATATGTAAGAAGATTGTCAGTAGAGCGTCCCTTGCGGAACCCATACTGACGATCTGAAAGAAGATTGTGAAAAGAGAGGTGTTTAAGAATCTTACTATTAAGGATAGATTCGAAAACTTTAGAAAGGTAAGAAGTCAAAGCAATTGGATGATACTTGGAGGGTTGAGAGCGGTCATCCTTCATTGAAACAGGCTGAATGAAAGCGAACTTCCGGCAGGAAGGAAAACTACCAGATGAAACACAAAAACGAAAGAGTTTACTTAAGCAGGGTGTCAGCACAGGAGCACAGGAGCACAGTTCTTGAGAAATGACATATGGAAACAAGGTAAAATTATTACACTACTAAACCAAACAAAAATCCAACAGAACCAGCTTCCTATAGATCCATTACTTTACTATGCACACCTTCCAAAGTAACAGAAAGACTAATCTTACAAATCACCAACCCACACATACCACTATCGCCTACTCACCATGGATTCAGACCTCACCACTCAACCACGACATTACTCACTAACCTCACGCAGCACATCATGGATGGCATCAACTCCAGACGACCAGCTCAATGTACACTATTAGCAACAATAGACATTAGTAAATTATTTGATGCTATCCCACGCTTCCCTTTCATAAACAAAATACTCAACACAAACATGCGCAATAACACCAAAAGGTGGTTGAGCAACTATCTTTCAGGAAGCTACTCACGTGTCACATTTAATGGCAAGTCATCCAAAAACAAGCTTTTTCCGAACGGGGTCCCTCAAAGCTCTGTTCTCTCACCAACACTGTTCAATTTATACATGCATGACATTCCAACACTCATAGAGAACAAGCTTACCTTATCATCATATGCAGATGACATCACTCTAACATCCACCCACAACAACATCGACGCCGCTACAAATAACCTACAAACATACATAAAATCAACCATCACCTTGCTAACAAGCAACACAAAAAAAACCAGATAACCCCACAGTTTACACTAAACAACAACAACATTCCACACACTCACAGGACCAAAATACTTGGGGTCACATACAACACATCATTATCTTTTGCAAACCACATTCAGGACATTAAAAACAAATGTACGTCAAGACTTAACACTTAGGGTACTAACAGGCACAAACTTTGGACACCAGCAGGAAACAACATCACTCATATACAAACAATATATTCGCTCAGTTATGGACTATGCTAACCCATGCTGGGCACCCATTATCTCAAACACACACATAAACACCTTACAGACAATACAAAACAACACACTTCGTATCATTACAGAATGTAATCAAACAACACCAATAGAACACCTGCAAACAGAAACAAAAATACTGAAAATTAGGGAACATTTAAACATGAGGGGAGCACAATTCATGGCAGCAGCGACCACTAACCCACAACACCCTTGCCACTACATGTACAATCATGCACCAACACCTCGCACCATTAAGGTAAGACCAGAGAGACATTATAACCAAATACTCCATTCCATACCACGCCCCACAGACATCACACAGTACAGAAAACACACACACACACACACTAACCCACAAAGCACTGACACAACTCGGTCCGAATGCGTCCTAGGTGCGAAGCCGCCACCTATTGACAGGTCAGAGAGCAGCCTGAGCAGATCGGATCGAGTTAACTTATCACGATTCCGATGTGGACATCACCCCCAACTTACAGACATATAAACACAGACTAGACAACTCCACAGACGACACCTGCCACCTGTGCCAGGACACAACACAAACAATTGAATACATTATGACAGACTGTACCGCTCTAGCACAACATAGAACCCAACACAACATCACTAGTGCGCTGAATCTCTGGTCCACTCCGGAGAGGGCGATCGGTTACCTGCGTACCGCCGGCTTGCTCGATCAGGGTGGGCTGATCGGCTAATCAACAACAACAACAGGAGGAACACCATCAGGACGTACACCTTCCTAGAGTTGAACCCAGAGAGGGCAGAAAAAACATCTTTGGAAGATATTCTAATTTCAGACATAATTAAGTCAGAGGGAGAAGGTGGAGGAACAGAACCAGAATCGTTCAGGGTTGAGTTGGAGGCGAAAGTCTGAGCAAAGAGTTCAGCTTGATCAGGCGAACAGATGGCAACTGAGCCGTCAGAATGGAAAAGAGGAGGGAAAGAAGTAGTAAAGTTGTTGGAGAGGATCTTTACTTGGGTAGGTGCCAGAAAGAGAGAGAAGAATTAGAATTAAATAGGTTTTCATATTTTTGTCTGATGAAGGAATTTTTGGCGAGTTGAAGAACAGATTTTGCATGAACTCGACGGAAATATAAGTTGAGTGAGAGTCAGGAGTTGGATGACGATAGTACTTTCTGAAAGTCTCCTCTCTGTTGCAGATAGCATTATATTATAGCAAGCAAAATTAAACCAAGGTTTTTTTTGCATTGGTAGTAGGAATAGAATATGGAATGTACATTTCCACGCCCGAGAGAATCACCTCCGTGATGCGCTCAGCGCGCTCGGAGTGGCCCCAGCCACGGAAGCAGTAATTATTCCATGAGAAATCAGAGAAGTACTGCCTAAAGGTCTCCCAATTGCCGAATTGGGGTAACATATCAGGAAACAGATATAAGATTGTGGTCGGAAGAGCCTAACGAGGAAAAAGGTTTGACAGAGTAAGAAGGATGAATAGTGAGCAATAAGTCCAGAATGTTGGGCCTATCTCCAAGGCGATCGGGGATACGAGTAGAGTACTATACACCAGGGCTTCTCAAACTTTTTTCACTTGCGACCCCTTTAGATCAGACAAATTTTTTCGCGACCCTTCACTCAATGTCATAAAAGCAATAGGTACTAACACTGTATATTTATGAAAAAAATAATATTTTCAAATGTTTCTGCGACCCCCAATAATATTTACGCGACCCCTAGTTTGAGAAGCGTGGCTGTACACTCTGCTCTACTATTAAGGATAGAAAAGTTGTAAGCCAGTTTACCAGGGATGTCAATAAAATAGGAGGAAAGCCAAAGGTGCTGGTGAACATTGAAATCTCCTAAAATGGAGATTTCAGCGAAAGGAGAGTCGGGGTTGAATGTGTTCCACTTTGGAAGTAAGGTAGTCAAAGAGTTTTGGAAAGTCAGTAGGATTCGGAAAAAGGTAGACAGCGTAGATGTATTTAGTTTGAGACTGCAATTAAATCGTAGCCAGAGGGTGTGGAATTTGGAGGATTGAAGGGAATACGAGAACAATTTATGTCGTTGTGTCCATACGCAACATCCAACTTTGGAATAAAATTGAGTATTGAGAAAGTAGGAGGGTACAGAAAAGGGATTGTTGTCAGTCGTCACAGACACCCGAGTTTCAATGAGGAAGGGAAGGTGAAATTTGAGGAGAGGTGGTGTCAACAGTTTGAAAATTTTGAGGCAAGGGCACGAATGTTGCAGAAGTTTATGAAAAGTGAGTCAGGTAAAGGCGCAGAACATCTCAAATAGGCCGTAGCAGATGCAGTTCCGCTGCCCGGGTCTGCGTTCTCGGTATTGATAGCGGTGGAGCCAAAAGTGGGGACATTTATGGTCCCCTCCCCATGGGACTCCGAGGCTCTTGAAGTCGTTGCTACTTTTTTTTTAATTTTGAAAAGATTATGTAGCGTAAGATGCATGTATATGTAGTGAAGAATAGGGAGAGAAGCGTATGTTTGAGAGCATGCTGGACTACTCACAGGGTAGATGAGACACGGAAAAAGATCAGCTAAGGAGGGCAGTAACATGAGAAACGGGAATTCCAGCACTCTCTGTCTCCTGCCTAAATGTCCTCCCGGAATATTTCCATGGTCGACTGGTGTCTACAATCTCCTCCTCGAATTAAAGAATCATACTGTATAAACAGACGCGCAGGATAATGAAATATAAGGAGGGACAACATTTCCAAGCAATCACTGGGGATTCCTCAGGCAAGAATAGTTCACTGAGGAAATTTAGAACCTACTCTACACGTATAAAAGGAAAAAAACATTAATGGCATGTAAGTTATTAACGGAGAGCGAAGTTGTGATTGTGAGAAAAGGAAACACGTGCTTGGCGGACTGGTAAAAACCTAAAAACGAAAATGTAGAAAGTTATGACATCTAATAATAATAATAATAATAATAATAATAATAATAATAATAATAATAATGCCCTGACTGTCTGGCCACCTCAGTGTCGTTAAAATGTTTGTAGAACATTAGTTTGAAGTGCTTCTTTATTTATACTTTTTTGCGGTCATAAAAATAATAAATTGTAAATTCTCAATTAAATGAATAGGTTTAATAGCTTTCCTTTATTTCTCCATATTTTTCTTAGACAGCTCTCTCTCTCTCTCTCTCTCTCTCTCTCTCTCTCTCATCCTGCTCGAAGTGACGAGTTAACGACGGATACAAGAAGCGGGGTTCAAGGCGTATGAAGGTACCCCGCATAGACCTCGCAATACTCCGCAATTTGCGAATCTCATTCAACGATTGCTTTCCCTTCCTCTAAATATCGACTTCGTGACTCCGTTCCAATTATCTAAATTCGATTACAGTATCACAGATACCAATTACCATCATTAATTGGTTGGTTGTTGAACTTTTGATAGATAGATGTGAAAGTCAAATAGAATCACATTTAATTTTCAATTATTTTCATTAACTTATTCGCTTTGATTTATTTTCTGAAATTTTTTAGTGATTAAAAAGAAGGGACTTTAGTATGGCGTAAAAATGTATTTCTTTTTGCGTTTCAATTGGAACAAACATATGGTATAAATGTACCATTATAATAATTTCTTTCCATTTTATATGCAATTTATGGAGCTATTGAAGAATAGGGACCCCAGCCTTCTTTAGTTAGCTTTATAAGGCTAACTAACGAAAATATCATGACCTAACCTAACCAATCGTCAAGGGCGTACAGTTAACCTAACGATTGGTTAGGTTAGGTCGTGATATTTTCGTTAGTTAGCCTTATAAGCCTAACTAAAGAAGGCTGGGGTCCCTATTCTTCAATAGCTCCCAATTTATTATTGTATTTCTCTAGTCATGTGTTATTTGATATGCTATACTGCACAGTTTAACTACAATATATACAGTGTATATACACACACACAAACACACACACATATATATATATATATATATATGTGTGTGTGTGTGTGTATAATGCAAACTAATAGCAAACGTGCGTATATTTTCGGAAAATGATTGGCCTATAAGAACAAAATTTCTAAAGCATAAAAAAAAATAGAGATCACCCGAAGATCAGGGCCCCCAGCTTTCTTTAGTTAGCCTTATAAGGTTAACTAACGAAAATATCACGACTTGACCGAACCAATCGTCAAGGACGTACAGTTGACCTAACGATTGGTTAAGTTAAATCGTGATATTTTCGTTAGTTAGCCTTATAAGGCTAACTAACGAAGGCTGGGGGCCCTGATCTTCGGGTGATCCAAAAATCGTAACCTGTAATTTTGTTTTTCTTTGGATATTTGTCTATTTTATTCTTTTATGGTGACGGTAATACAGTTTCAAAAACAAAACCCAGTCATTACCTATTAGTACATTTTTAGGCCTTTGAAAAATCTGATGCTTGTAGGCGAACTATTTTCCGAAACTGTACAGGGTGGCTACAAAGTCCCTTTGCGTGAAAAACGAGGGCAACATACAGATATGCTGTAATGTCACTGCAAAGGGACTTTGTGGCCACTCTGCACAAATGCGAAAAAAATTCAACAAACGAACTAAAAATGTAAACTATTGTCCCTCGTTCCCAACTGCTTCTCTTCATACAGTAGTTGGTACTAGAAATAACGGAGCAAGTGTAGTTTACGTCCCCCCTGACGCAAAAGGAAACACAAACTACACTAGGATCTTTAGAAGACATTTGTTAAATGAATCCATCAAATAAAACGTTAAAACTAATAAAATGAAAAAATTACCCCTTAACCTAACCAATCGTCAATTTATATCTATATATATATATATATATATATATATATATATATATATATATATCAGTGGCGACTCCAGCTCTTCAAGACTACGCGGGCTCTTTTAAAACTTTCAAGCCTACATATGAGCCGACATTTAAATGCATAACAATATCTTAAAATTATCAATAAAATAAATAAATACATACCTCAGTAAAAAAAAATTATTTGAATTTTATTTACTTGAACGTAAAGTCCAAGCGTCTTGGTTTTAAAGCAAATTCCTTTTTGCTTTCTAATTCAATAAGTATTTCTTTTTCAATTAAAATCCTAGCCAGGGACGATAATTACCTTTATTTAGGCTAGTTTCTCCTTCATCATGTCCGCGCAATGGCAGTTCTTGCTTGCATAAATATAAAACCGCATTGGCTAATTGCTTTAAATATTGTCTGTTTTGTTCAACCAGTTTATTATGATTTTCTCTTTCAAGCTTAACAGCTTTGCTAATAGCACACTCTATACTAACCTGATCAAAGGTTTTCAAGCATTTATAATTACTCAAATGGCTAAAAGATTTTGCATGATAATTTCTGTCACTTAAAATATTTTTAAAATTAGAATAACCACTATCTGTCCACGATTGATTTGGCTTAGGTTGGAAAAATAAACAAGGCCAGCAGTATAATTTTTCACTAGACACACTTCCGCATAGCCAATCAATTTGTTTGTACCAATTATTTTGAAATGAACGATTACCCACTTTAGCTTTTATTATTGACATTGGACGGCCGTTCTTGATAATTTCTCGTTGTTCAGCGATGTTTCTCCTTCCAAATGGTTTTTCTTTTAATGATAACACTATGTCCTCCATGGGTGGGCTATACTTCTCAGAATACTTATAATAGTAAAAACAAATCAGATTATTTAAGAAAAGCGAACAACCTCACATTGCGGCAAAAATCAAACTGCACCGCCGCCCAAGGCAGTTGAAGGCACGCTTATCGAAACGTAAAAAGTTACCATGTATCGCCAGAATTAAAAATTGTGCCTCTACAAGGCCGAAGGATATAAGCCCGAGTTGAAATGTTTTTTCTTTATAAAAAAATTAATAGGAGGAAAAACGTATTTTATTTAATGAGAATTAGAAGAAGGACTATTATGTAACCGTATGCAAGCAAATAATTATTCATTAAAAGAACTTTAAATATACGATATTACTTATACTTTCTCGGGCGTAATGTCTTGCGCCCGAGTAAAGGATCTTGAAAGATTACACGAAAACTTAATGTGTCAATATAGTTTTTTTATAGGTAGTAAGGGTATCTAAATGTGCTGAAAATTTGCTTGCGTGACGAAGGCTAGACAGAAAAATAGTAACATACTACCAGCCAAAAACCATTTTTACAATTTGTATTTAAAACATTTTTTAAAAATTAAATCTATAAATACACAATTTTATCTCATGCTTCTCCTTGCCCCTTGCCTCTTGGGCTCAGCCCGAGAAGCCCGAGTGCAGGAGTCGCCACTGATATATATATATATATATATATATATATATATTGACGATTGGTTAGGTTAAGTCGTAATATTTTCGTTAGTTTTAACATTTTATTTGATTTTTATTTGTATACGCGGACAAAGTTGGGGAACGCAAACTACACTAGGATAATGTAGGGGAACGTAAACTACACTAGACACCACAAGGGGACGGAAACTACACTTGCTCCAAAATTGTTAACCCTTTTTTCAGCGAAATGAATCTGCAAATATACTTTAACCTTCTGAACTAATAAAGTTTTGTTTGCACGTTTTCTCTTTAACCAATGGTAAAGGTTGTTTTTCTAAACAATTATGAATTCTTGACGAGTTTTTAGTTTGGGTATTTGTCAAAAAACGTATAAAGGTTGCATTTGTGATCACAATGCAGTTACTTGGTTGGGTTGATTGAATTATCACTTTACTTATGTTTAGATTGTGTTTTAGGCCTTTACAAAAAACTGTAAAAATGTTAATATTTCACAGAAATAAACAAAAAGTATGAAAAAAGGAAACGTTGAAAATTAAAAAAAGCTCTGAATTCTTGGCTCGGTCCACTTTGTGTAGAGTAAGTCAAAGGTGATGTGAATGTGCTTGTGATCGGGAATGGGTACGTGTGCTGCCTTGGGGGAAGGAACACAAACTCGTGCTGCGTCTTACTTCTGAAGAACCACGCACCAGGACCGATAAAGACGGGAGTGTCTGCAATAGAAACTAATGATATAGGCACAAAATAGATATAAAAATCAACTTTTCATTGGATTATCATAATACAGAGCTTTGCTGCTTCCAACTGTTCATTGACTCTCCATATACTTCACATAATGCTACGAGTTGCTTGTACCCTGAATGAGTGTGTGGGGAGAATGGCGTTTCCTGTAAATCAGTGAAGCTTTACCTCCCACTTATACTTTATCTATTAACATATGTATCTCGAACATTGAGAAGATATATATATATATATATATATGATAAAATGAAGAAAAAACTAAAAAGTTTAAAATAATTTACATCGTTTGTATATAAATTTTAACGTTAGAGAATTGCGTCTAAAAAAATAAATTCTTTTCAGGAGCAGCTGCCTCTTCCAAACTGTACCTGGACGCCATCTCAAAATTATGTTCACAGGTGCAACAAAACCCCACGGGGAATCGTCTGATATAGGTAAATAATGGAGGAATTTATTTTATAAATAAATAACAGTGCAAACTTTTTCTTTTTTAAATTCTCTCTCTCTCTCTCTCTCTCTCTCTCTCTCTCTCTCTCTCTCTCTCTCTCTCTCTCTCTCTCTCTCTCTCTCTCTCTCTCTCTCTCTCTGTTATTAGTTTGTCATTTTCGGAAAGCATTTTCTTTTTTTTAAATTCACACTGTGTTACTATTGTAAATATTTATTTTAACCTTTTTCTTTAAAAAAAAAAAAATATATATATATATATACATACACTGTATATGTTCTGACCCATTTAAATAGTTAAACTCATTACAATACTTCGGTTTTCTTGAAAATTAGTTTTTTTTAACATCCTACAAGCATTTTCAGAATTACTGAAGTGATGAAGTAATCTTTACTATTTAATGGGGCGGAGATTATTCGACATTAATTTCGGTTAAAATAACTAAACAGGTTTTTGAGTATATATATATATATATATATATATATATATATATATATAGTAACTCCCCGAGTTACGTCGTTAATTGGTTCCTGAGCCTCCGACGTAAGTCGAAATGACGTAACTCGAAATTTACTCTTGTAAGGCACAGATAAATTACCGTACTGGCAAAGAAGCTTTAGTTACACCTTTGAGGGCTCTAGGATTTTCTGGGTGGTACACCAAGAGGGGTTTTAACTTAGTCACCAGCTACATTACCACCCAGAAGGAGCGTTAATCTGTCCTTTGAGACTTTACACCTAGGCATAGTCTTCTCTCTCCCAGTGTATGATCTCTCTGGCATTTTCTTCCAATACAAACCAGTTTCATCAACATTAAAAATACACTGAGGCACATACTCTCTCTCAACAATAATGTCTAACAAAGTTTTAGGAAATTCACTAGCTGCTACTTCATCCGCACTGGCAGCCTCGCCACTGACCTTAATATTATGTAAATTAGCACGAGCCTTAAATCTATTAAACCACCCATGGCTCGCACTAAATGTTCCCTCAGAAGAACACTCACCATGTTTACGTTTAACATCGATATAGAGACTTAATTAAACTAAAGCCTTTTCCTGAATTAACATAAGACTTATCGGAATACGACGCTGATGCTGATCTTCCAGCCGCACACTTAAAAGGCTCTCCATCTCCTCCATAACTGTACCCCTTCTTTTTGTAATAATAGTGACTTAAGTCCCACAGAACTTTGCACTGTTTCAAAACTCATTCTTTTTGTTTTAAAATTATCCCTACCGTAGTACGACTCCAGCCGAGGCTACGCGAGCTATGTCTATAATTTTCTCTCCCTTTTCATTTCTTTTTATTACGTCAATTTTTTCCTCCATAGTAATACTACGCGCGCGCAATTTAAAATTTATATTTTTATATTTTTTTATAGTTTTATATTTTAAAATTTTTTTAGTCCCATATGCGAACGACGTAAC
Source organism: Bathynomus jamesi (assembly GCA_023014485.1). NCBI lineage: Eukaryota > Metazoa > Arthropoda > Malacostraca > Isopoda > Cirolanidae > Bathynomus > Bathynomus jamesi. Next base: position 34,470 of record JAJOZX010000042.1, on the reverse strand, counting down.
TTCCGAAAGATGTAACTCGGACGGACATAACTTGGGGAGTTACTGTGTGTGTATATATATATATATATATACAGATTTATGGTAACATGTAGCTTTATATATATATATATATATATATATATACAGGGTGTACATAAAGTCAGAGTCAGGATCTATTTTTGTGAAGCACTTGGAAATTATATGGAATTCAATCATAAAATGATAAAGTGGTAACATTTATTAAATAATTAAGAGTAGGATTCGACGTGACGCCCATCAGTATCCCTGCACAGCTCAAATCGTTCCGCAGCATTTCTAAACACATTCTGGAGCATTTGCGGGGTTATGTTATCTGCAGCAGTTCGTATACGTGTACGTAAGTTTTCAAGACTCGTAATCTTCGTCTGATAGACGTGCGATTTGATAAAGCCCCATGCAAAGAAATCTAAAGGGCTTAAATCTGGTGATCTCGCTGGCCAAGGTCTGTTGCTTCCGCGTCCGATCCAGCGATTTGGAAAACGTCCGTTTAGATAATCCTGAACAATTTTGGCATAGTGACAAGGAGCACCATCATGTTGATAGACGACGGTACTAACAATCCTATCCCCGTCGTCTATCAACATGATGGTGCTCCTTGTCACTATGCCAAAATTGTTCAGGATTATCTAAATGGACGTTTTCCAAATCGCTGGATCGGACGCGGAAGCAACAAAAGACCTTGGCCAGCGAGATCACCAGATTTAAGCCCTTTAGATTTCTTTGCATGGGGCTTTATCAAATCGCACGTCTATCAGACGAAGATTACGAGTCTTGAAAACTTACGTACACGTATACGAACTGCTGCAGATAACATAACCCCGCAAATGCTCCAGAATGTGTTTAGAAATGCTGCGGAACGATTTGAACTGTGCAGGGATACTGATGGGCGTCACGTCGAATCCTACTCTTAATTATTTAATAAATGTTACCACTTTATCATTTTATGATTGAATTCCATATAATTTCCAAGTGCTTCACAAAAATAGATCCTGACTTTATGTACACCCTGTATATATATATATAATGATTATTTATGCACTTCACGGAAAACGCTCTTCCAGCCGAAAATTTAGGGTCCAGACTTTGATAGCCTCATTTCTCATTTTCTGTGAAAAAACAATTGCCAAAATCAGAAATTTTGTAATTTTACGTGAATCTGCACATAAATTTTTACATAAATTCTCTAATTGCTTTAATCCAAATTAAAATGGTTTGTTTATGATATTTTAATTAAATTAGAATATGATACTTCATTTTAGGTAGAAAATATGTTTAAGCAAAGGCTATTATTTACAACAAGATCCGAAACTCCGCCCACTTTTATGTTAGCTTTTCTTCTTACTCATGCCATCTAGGTCCTTTCAGGAGAACTAGATTACCTACCAAAAAAAAATCAACTTATTTAAATTTTGTTTCATATTTATTATTATTAGTTTATGAATTTATCAACTATAGAATGAGTTTATAAATTAAGCATGTAGGCTTGTAAAAATTTATGATGTATGTGATAATATTTAGTTTTTGTTAATAAACTTGTGAGTTGTAAATGATGCGAATATGCCCTTGTGCAAAGCTTAGTTCTCACTCCATCCGGTAGACGGAGAGTACCTATTATTCATATGGTGAGATAACGCGGTAAATAATGTTAAATAGCGTCAGTTTTGTGTGTTGTTGTACAGGGTGTGTATACAGTAACGTAATTGAAGAGACAAATCCGATTTGAACTAGTTTAAACTAGTTTGAACTTGTTTTTGAACTCTAAAACATTTCGAACCCCTCTTATAAACCTTACTATCGAATATACAGTTGTTATAAAGTACCTGTAATAAATATTATTTGGCCATGTTCACTTGCGTTAATATAATTCAAATCGGATTTGTCTCTTCACTTGGTTACTTTATACACACCCCATATATAAAACACTTAGTTTAAAATTGATAAATAGAGCTCGGATGGTCAGGCAAAGTGCCAGAAATGCCTTTTTCGTCACAAAGTTCTTAATTTGCCTTTTTTCTAGTATTTTCTAGTATTCTATTGGAGTCTCAAAATAGGCCTATCATTTTCTGTTATATATTTCATTTATATAAATATATATATGGGAATGAACTCAGAATGGTCCCCTGAGGTTTTTTCATGATACACACAGACCGTGCATGGAACAAGGAACCCTTCTGGGAAAATTAAATCCACTACAGTCCGAATAAGTAATGGTAAATGACAAACACTATAGTTTTTTCTTTTTCATGATGTTAGCCCGACGTGGGCAACGGGTCACTCACAAAGAAGCCCCAAAAATTTAGCTTCCCTCACCAGCTATCTGCAAAGCAGATAGGATCCAGCTTTGGGACAGGATCTAGGGGTTACAACTACACCTAGCCTACTATATCCAGAACCTCAATATAAGCAAGGTAACCCCTAGATCCTGTCCCAAAGCTGGATTCTATCTGCTTTGCTATCAAAATATTTACATATCTAATTTTTAGCATTTTTGTAATTTTTTGTTAAATTAAAAATTAAATTAAATGTTAAAAATGTGAATATGCAATAAATTCTTTCTTTTATGTACACTATCTTATTTTGAGGGGGTGCCCAGACTTTTTGCCCACCTTGTAGAAGACCTAGATAGAAGACTAAGAGAAAAATCCATATCGTACCTTATGGCAGGTTTTTCGTTTTCACAAACGAAAAATCTGCCATAAGGCTGCCAAAATAAAGAAAAAAAATGCCTATGATTGGGCCTAACTTTCTACGATGAGTTAAATTTACTTATTTTTAATTCGGGATAGAAGAATCTGACAGACTTCCAACAAACACCATTCGATAGACAATTTAATAAAAAAATATCTACCATTGCTTGAAGATACTATTAGCTTTTTCAGTTAATAAAACTTATAAAGGAAATGAACACTGAATATGCTTTATTTCAGGTTCTCATCCTCAAATACATTTTTCATATGAAATGAAAGAATCTATTCTTTATCACATACCACAAATAAACAAACCATTTTAGTTTGAATTAAAGAAAATAATTAAAGAAAAAGTTGAAAATATTTTCGATGGCTGACTTCGTTATTTTTTTTTTTTTAAATAATGAGTTACAGTTCTGCAAGCGTGGATAATTGTAATTTGTAATTGTAATTGATTAACTTTTTCAATTGCTGTGTAACTGTAACTAACTAAAAGTGTAATCGCAATTGTAACTAACTAAATATTTAATTGTAACTGTAATTGAAATCATTTACGTTCACAGTGACGATGAGAATGAACCCATTGAACATTCAACATTGAACTGTGATTTAAATACGTGTTCAAATAGAATTATATTCACAAAATGGGTAATTGGGTATGGAAGTAAAAAGTTAAGGTTGTAAATTAATGGTAGACTTCTTTCCTTTCCTTCCATTTATATTACGCGTTTCTCCGAAAAGTAATTGTAATTTAAATTAATTACTTTTCAATGTAATTGTAATTGCAATCAATTACATTTGCCAATTGTAGTAATTGTAATTGAACATACGCAAAGTAATTGTAATCAATTATTTTTTAACTGTAATTGCCTCATACCCGCAGTCCAGAATTTCATCGCATCCTGGCACTTATTATGGAATTTTTTCCATTTAGTGGTCCCATTTGGTCCCATTTTTAAAGGGTTTTTTTCACATTGTGTATCCAATTGTACTTTTTTTTGTAAATTTCAGAAACAAAAATGGAGCCACTAAACGAAAAAACTGAAATAAACTAAACAAAACCTAACTTAACTTAACTTAAAAATGGGGCCAAATGGGGCCACTAAACAGAAAAAGTTCCCTTATAATATATTTCTCGGTTCCATGACACTAAGGTTAGTTTAGTTTAGGTCATAGTCCAATAGAGTGCTATTCATTAACTGTTTTTTATTATTTTTCGGCCAATGTCGCAGCACTGCTTTCCGTCAATCGGTGAAGTTAAGCGATATTGGGTCTGGGTTGTAGTTGGATGGGGTACCGCCCTCTTCGTCCAGATGATGTAGCGACCCGAGGTTCGGAACCCACGTAAAGCTGTAGGTCTTTTCTGACATCATATGACCTTAGATGTTACGAGAGAGATTAAACAGTCCCATCAACCTTATGCATTAAGCATGTGAACTTGTATATATATATATATATATATATATATATATATATATATATATATAGTGTTTCCCGCGCTTCATCATACAAATAACAATATGGATTTAGTGAAGTTATTTTACGAAATAAAAACCGTTCTTCGTTGAAATAAAAAGCGGCTTATGTCTCCTGAAAGACGATATCTGGAAAAGCAGGATGTAATTATGCCTAAACATCGAAGATAGAAAAGTTCGAGTACACTTTTGTGAATTATGACAAAGATGCGTATTTGAAGAGAACCTTCTTTCGGTGACATACATAATGTTGGTCTTATTTCAATAAGGAATAGTTTATAATGGTAAAATTGTACTTTAATACTTTAGTAATTTAATACTTTAATTTTTTAGTAATTTAATACTTTAATCCATACTGTAGTTTTGCCTGAAGTGTCGGGTCGCTTAAGACTTTTTATGCGCAGGACTGTATATTTATGTTACTACACCTTTTCAGGTTCATGCCTCGAACAAGTTGTAGAAGTGTATAAGGAGATTCAGTCGCGACAAAACAACATTGTAAGTATATGAAATTACTTATTTTCTTTTGTCATAATATTCCTTTGTTATACAAAAAAGAATTCCCTATTCAAAGGAGTTCATTCACTGCGGACAATGTCACGTACTTTCCACAATTTTATATATAAATATTAAATATATAACCCAAAAATCTGGAATTTACGAGCATCTAAGCGGATCATTTAGAACAAATTAGCCCCTTGGAAATCATTTACTTCTACATAGCCAATCACGCAATCACACACGCATAAGCATCCATTTTATCATTTAATACCGCCAATGAGTGTGACTTGCGGCTCAAAATGGAGTCTATTTTCATTTATATTGAGTGAAAACAGATTTTAGTTGCGATCTTTTTCTTATCAGTACTAAAACATGCAGTTTTATCTCTAACTGCTCTTTCAAAAAAACATTATTGGATGTGATGTCAGCGCTATTGATCGACAATTCTTTGGCATGACTTTGTTTTTCCCTTTTTAAACAGGAGCAATGTTTACACTTTTAAACATTGGGGAAGCAAGTCAGTGTTTAATGGTGTTTCCAGAATATGGAGTGGCTTTCCCCGTTTCTTTTCAGTTCCTAAGAAAGTTTGTCAGGTCCTGTAACTAAACAAGCAGTCGAGATAGTGCATTCATTATGTCTCTTCCTGAAAAAGATCAATATTGCGGAACGAGTTCTCGCTTACATCAGTCCTTAATATATACACAGCGCTTATGTATTAGTTTAAAAAGAATGGATTTTTTTATTCATATTCGTCAATAAGCAGTTCATTCACTTGTTTTGAGTTATTTAGGGCATTTAGGCAACATTATTTCGTTTTAGAGCTCGTTTTTCTATTGCACTCTAAAAAGAAGTCGACGTTTCGTTAGACGTTTCATTGTCCCAATTTTGTGAATTTTGAAATGTCCAATGCATTAGACATTTTACAGTAATTAAACATTTGTTAGTCATTTCAGTAAGTCAACTGAAATGTCTAAATTGTTCCACTTTTAAACAATTGAAAAGACTAATCTGAAATGTCTAATGAATTGTCTAACGATGAAATGTCTAATGCATGAAAGTTTAAACTTTAAAGAGTAAGTTTATATGAAAAGAATTGCTTCACAGCATTGCTCTTAATAACTTTTGACATTCAATTTATATCCATTTCTTGTAATTGATTCTGTATCCCTATCGGATAACTTCCTGTAATTTACATTATCAAAGTCACTTATCAGTTTTATATACTCGAATTAGTTCTCTATGAGTGGACGCTTTCCAAATGAATGTATATCTAGCTCAGTTCATTTTTCCTCAAGTATTTTACTTCTCGGTTCTGGATTAATTTTGGTTGCACTAACCCGAATTCTTCCTAATTTATCAGTGTCTTTTCTTAAGTATAAGCTGTCTAACTTAGAGATTGAACCTAAGATTGGCCTACTGTATATCAAGAGGCCTAGTTCTAAGTCTAGGATCAAGGTTCAGGGTTACAGGCTGGTTTTCAAACTTGAAAGACTTTTTTACTAGCCAAGGCGTAGCTAAGCAAATATAGTTAATAAATGTATGGAATACACTTGAAAGACCTTACCCTACAGTACATGGAATAAATGAATAAGTGCATAGATATAATAACTTTTCTCCTCTTGTCGAGATAGATTATAAATACGACCACCAAAAATAATCTGCGTCGCAATTTCAAAATATTTTTAACTACAATCCAAATGCGTCCAGGTACAGTGCTTACAATAAGTCTCGCGCCTCTGTCTCGTCCCAAGCTAGTCTGTTAGGTATAAAATGGGCGGTCCTTATGGCAGCGGAGGTGTGTTCGGATTGTTGCACATAGTTGCTCTAACCCCATCAATGACGTCCATTATTACGTCACTTCTGCTACATTTTAGTGTTTAAAATACAAATGATTAAGAAGCAGAATGACCAAGTTTCGGGATGTTGGGATGGTTATGGAGCAATTCTAGTCATCATAATATTAGCTGGGCATTACATTATACCGTCTCAATATATACTGTAGACTATAGAGAACGACTAATTCCGCAAATATCCCAAATCATGGCATGATACCAAAGTTATTTTGATGCAGGTCTAAATTATTTGCTCAAATGCAATGACTGATATTAAGTAATTGTTGGGAATTGTTGTCAATATTGTTGTTTGTGATACATATCCTACGTGAAGAATCTAATGATCAAATTCCTCAGTGAACCTCTCACGCGCTCGCATTTCGAGGAAGTCACGGTCGTCTCACTAATAGATAGTTTATCCATTGTTTTAAGTGGTAACCTATTCCATCTTATGAAAGTCATTAGTCTAAAGCAAGACTGGTGGGCCGTGAATCAGAGAAATTTGCATTTGATTTGTTCATCGTAATTATTACGTAATATAGTATACTGTATATAGTAGTATATAAGAGTTTATTGGTAGCATATCATATAACAATTCCCATAAACATGTGATGGCCTCGATGTTGCCAGTTTTTATTTTTTTCCTGAAACTATTACCTTCTCATAGTTTGTTTCAACAATGCATATATTATCATTTCCACGAGCGTAGACATTGCAAGAAAAGATTCTAACTAAGGATAAGTAAAGTCCTTTCATGGTCACAATATATACTTTTATAGATGTCAAACATAAAAATATAAGAAAATTCTATATTAACATAAATATATATATTCGATGCACATTTACGTCATGGCTTTAACATCAGTATTTCGTATAGCTTCCTCCGGCATCAATAATTTCTTGCAATCGTTGCGGCCAAGAAGAGGCCAGATTGTAGGGAATGTTTGGTGTTCGACGTAAGCTCTCCCAACTATTCCTCGTGTGAGCTAAAAGTGCTTCAAATGTTCTTTCATTGCGTTGCTCCCATTCGTTAATCATTATTGCCCAAAGGTTTTCAATCGGATTCATATCAGGAGAACATGGTGGCAGAATTAGATTAATAATCTCTGGCTCCCTTTCCTCCTCCCTTCGTAATTCCCCACCCAACCTCGTTTCCTTCGACATAGCAACGCTTACCTCCATCCTCATTCCACTTCCTTCATTAAACCTATTATCGCTTTTACTGTCCCTTCCTTCCATCCTTCAATGCCAGCGTTCTTAAACCTAGCACATAAATTATATAATATGGAATCTAACACCTTAGATCTCTACGCATTCATGTTACTTGAAGACGCCTGTGTCTTAGGGGAATCTAAGTGTTGAGAGTGGGCTTGAGGGGGTAGTCTATAGATTACTACAGATGACCTTGAACACTCCAACTATTTAAAAATGATTATTTATTACGCACATCATATGGCATAATACACACATGAATTTAAGTATCTTACACTATAGGAATGGAATTGAATCCTACCAGAGTTAAAAAGTCGCAAAATATGATAGATTAGTTTGTATTAAGAGGTTACTAAGAGAAAAGGATTTGGGATAGAGCGGAATGCAGAGTATATATTTTCTCGAGTTTCGGTTATTATTAACGTTATATGGATACATTGCCATGCGGTGTGATGAGAGAGAGATTACAAGGAAAAGAAGTACCTCAAAAGGCCTTGCGGCCCATACCGAGGAGGTACCAATGGCAACGGGTGCCAGGGAAAATTTTTTACACCCTCAAATAGTGTGCAAGATTTTGTCTAACCTTTACTTAAAATGATCCACAGAGGAACTGTTCACAACTTCTGAAGGTGCTGTGCAGTTTTGGTCGCCCCCCTCAGGAAAGATATTGAGAGGCTGGAGCGAGTGCAGACGAGGGCCACAACGTTAATCCCTTCCGTTAGGCATTTGGGATACAATCGACGGTTACGCGCTCTGAACTTGTTTTCGCTGGAAACTCGGAGGCTGCGCGGTCAACTGATCAAGGTTTTCAAGCTCTTACGCGGGTTCAACGATGTCGATTTTAGAAGCATGTTTAATTTAAATGATAACCCAACTCGCAACAATGGTTGGAAGTTGGATTTGAAGCGGTTTAGGACTAGTGTGTGTGGGAATTACTTTACGTATAAGATCTGTGACACGTGGAACAGGTTATATTCCAGGTGCGGCCGAACCAGGGAATTGTACAGAGAGAGCACAATCTCCTTGTTCCGAAACTGAAATTGCCTCCTGATATAGCCTAACAGCTTCTGGGCTTTCTTTTCAACCTCTACGTACTGTTTGGTAAACTTAAGGTCGCTGCTAATTAGCACACCCGTCCTTTTCCAAATCAGTCGCCTCGATATTACTCCCCAACATTGAGTAGTCCGACTTGGGATTGGCATAGCCAATGTGCATCACTTTGCATTTACCCAAGTTAAACGGCATTTGCCACTTTTCGGACCACTCTCCTATCCTACCTAGGTCCGCACGCAGTTCCTCGATCGCTTCGGGCGTCCCAACATTGGCCCCAAGTTTGGTGTCATCAGCGAATTTGGCGATCCGACTGACGATGCCACCGTCGATATCATTTATGTAAATGATAAACAACAGTGGCCCAAAAACGGAACCCTGAGGAACCCCACTAGTGACCGAGGCCCAACCCGAACTAACCCCTTTAATTACAACCCTCTGCCGTCTATTCTTCAACCAGTTTTCAATCACAACGCGCCCATCCCACGGCCCTACGAAGCTGGCCCTACCTTTACCCTTGTATTTTACGACGCCTAAAACTTCATCAACCAAAGCATAGCGCTCATTGTTTCAAAATTTGTTATGTATCTGTGTAGCAGTAACGCCAACAGATGGAATTGCTTTCGCCATATCATGAGCTGAACCTACTTAAATATATACATGTTTCGCATGTCTATCTCCGTCTGTGTAACGATGACGCTACCAGATCGAAATCTACTAAAACGCAAGGAAACGCCTACACTAACTAGTCTTTCTAGCAAAGAACGCAGCGTCTCACTGATCTGAGTATGAACTGCAAATCACCCAGAACTCACAGCAAGGGAAGGTTGCTGCGCATGTGAGTTCCACAACGCGCCCATCCCACCGGCCCTACGAAGCGGGCCCTACCTTTACCCCTTGTATTTTACGACGCCTAAAACTTCATCAACCAAAGCATAGCGCTCATTGTTTCAAAATTTGTTAATATGTATCTGTGTAGCGGTAACGCCAACAGATGGAACTGCTTTCGCCATATCGTCAGCTGAACCTACTTAAATATATACATATTTCGCATGTCTACCTCCGTCTGTGTAACGATGACGCTACCAGATCGAAATCTACTAAAACGCAAGGAAACGCCTACACTAACTAGTCTTTCTAGCAAAGAACGCAGCGTCTCGCTGATCTGAGTATGAACTGCAAATCACCCAGAACTCACCAAGGGGAGACAGACAGACAGACAGACAGAGAGAGACAGACACAGAGAGAGAGACACACACAGAGAGCTTTTAAATCACACCTTTTAAATGGTTTGTGAGTAAAGGCTTCACATATGTTATTTTAGTCCAGGGTAGTTTATGTGGAGGTGTTAACATAACTTGCACTTGGGACTGTTAATTGTAAGACAATTACCATAGCTGGGACTGAGACACGTTATCCCCTTCATACTCTATATATATCTATATACAGTATGTCTCTATATATAAATAGATAGAGTGATCGACACAATGATAATGTGGACGTCATTGATGGGGTTAGAGCAATTATGTGCACCAATCCGGACACACCTCCGCTGCCATAAGGACCGCCCATTTTATACCTAACAGACTAGCTTGGGACGAGACAGAGGCGCGAGACTTATTGTAAGCACTGTACAAGGAATAGAAAACTAACTTATACAAATGAAAGGTTTAATTTCCACGTCTTTATATATCTGAAATATTTACGCGCCGTTTTCAGATATTTCATATATCTAGTAAACATTTCAAAATAGCTATTATTCATTTCAGAAAGCTAAGTTCATTATGAGATGTCGAGTAGACGTTTCATCTAATAACCAAACGTCTAGTTCCATTTACTGTACAGTGTGTAGTTTGTCTTGCTTTTTGCTAAAGTAAAAAAATACTTTGGCTTATTTATAACACTTTCCGCTGTTTTATATTATTCATCAAGAAGAATCTATTTTATCTATTTTGTTCACTGTCTTTTCCAACTATTCGCTCAAACTTTCGCCTCCAACTCAATCCTGGACGATTCCGGTGCTGTTCCTCCATCTCTTCCTCCCTCTTACTTAATTAAGTCTGAATTAGAATGTTTTTCAAAGATGTTTTTTTTGCCCTCTCTGGGCTTAACTCTAGGAAGGCGTAGATGGTGTCCCTCCTGTTGTTCTCAAAAACTGTGCTTCTGTGCTGACACCCTACCAGGTAAACTCTTTCGTCTTTGTCTTTCATCTACTTTTCCTCCCTGTTAGAAGTTCGCTTTCATTCAGCCTGTTCCGAAGAAGGGTGACCGCTCTCAACCCTCTAACTATCGTTCAATTGACTCTATTTCTTAAGTTTTTTATTCTATCTCTCTATTCATACTCTTCTTTCAGATCGTTAGTATAGGTTCCGCAAGGGACGCTCGAGTAGCGATCTTCTTGCATATCTCTCTGACTCTTGGTCATCCTCCTTTCAAGATTTCGGCGAAACCCTTGCTATTGCCCTAGACACATCAAAAACTTCTAATAGAGTCCGGCACAAATCTTTAGTTTCCAACTTTCCCTCCTTCGGTTTCTATCCTTCTATGTGTGGCTTCATCTCTGACTGCATTTCTGGCCGATCTATACCTGCGGTAGTAGATGGCCACTTTTCTTTTCCTAAAGCTATTAATAGTGGTGTTACTCAGGGCTCTGTCCTGTCACCCACTCTCTTCCTTTTATTTATTAATAATCTATTAAGTTGCATTTCATGTCCTATCCACTCCTATGCCGATGATTCCACCCTTCATCTCCCCAGCTATCTCTGTACAGGGGTCTTGTCCACCCCTGTAGGGAGTACGCTTCTCATGTGTGGGATGGCTCAACCCACAGCTCTACTTGACTGGGTGGAATCAAACTCTTTTCTTCTCATCACTTCCCCGCCTCTTACTGAGTGTCTTCAATCCCTCCCTCTTTGCCGTACTATTGCCTCACTCTCTCTTTACTCTCCCTATTATAACGGACATTGCTCTTCTGAACTCTCTAACTACATGCCTCCTCCTTTAAAAAGAACACGCAGTACCATATTTTCGACACATTCTCATTCCTTTTCTGTCCAACTCTCTAACGCAAGGGTTAATCGGTATTTTCAATCTTTCATCTACTCAACCGGTAAACTCTGGAACAATCTTCCTCAGTTCATCTTTCCTCTGTCATTATGACCTCTAATCTTTCAAACGTAGAGTGTCCAAACATCTCGAAAGCTTTGGGCTTTGATTTTGGCTCTCTTCTTCAGTGGAGGCGGGAGGAGGGGGGGGGGGTGCATTTTTGCGGACATTCACCGTTGGTCCCTCCTCCTTACATAAAAAAAAAATTCTGCTCGTTTGTTTTTCATTTGCTCAAACGTTTCAAAATATGTTTTCTTTTGCGAATAGTGTTCTGATCTTTCTTTCAACGTTGCCTCCTCTTTGTTTCTGCCTTTTCTCTTATGCATTCCAATATTAAACACTATTTTTCTTTCTATTATCGAGAGACATTCTTCTGATGTTTTATCTTCGGGTAAAACCTCTCAGTTCATTTCTTTTATCTTTGCATTTATGATTTCCAAGTTTTTTTTATTTAAATTTAATCCTTCGATTATGCGGAGTTTTTTCTTCCACTAAAGCTTTGTTTCATTCTTTGTAATATCATTTACACCTCTATTAGGCTATGATGAGCAATTTTTCTTTACCTAATATCTGCCTTTCATCCAGTGGAAAATGTTTGGAGAGAAAAAAAACAAGTTTATTTGCTTAACTCAAGAAAACCAACGTTGCCTATTACAATAAACGTACATTTGTTTTTCTAGAAATTATGTCTTTTATTATACGCAAATTAATTTTTACTGTTGTTTAGTTACAGTAAATTGTTTAATTGAACCTATAAATGTAATTTTCATTATGGGTTTACGTACACTCTACACTAGTCGTTATGTGCAAGGTCCCATACTGGCCTTCTTGGGTTAAAATCATATAATATTTAGTTATACTAAGCAAAATACAATAGTGGGATAAAATTAATTTCTGCAAAATCGTTTTTTAATGCAAATATAAATTTGGGATCACCTGAAGATCAGGGCCCCCAGCCTTCTTTAGTTAGCCTTATAAGGCTAACTAATGAAAATATCACTACCTAACCTAACCAATCGTTAGGTCAACTGTACGCCCTTGACGATTGGTTAGGTTAGGTCGTAATATTTTCGTTAGTTAGCCTTATAAAGCTAACTAAAGAAAGCTGGGGGCCCTGATCTTCAGGTGATCCTAAATTTGTTTTTCCTAAAAAGAAAAACTTAACAAAAACTAACATTATTTTAATAAGAAAAAGTTAGCAAAATGTTAGTGTCAAATAAACCCATTCTTAACATGACCCTACACAAAATTCCGTCCATAAAAGTGTTAAGGTTAGTTGTTTTAAGTTTTAAAAAAATGTAATTTTTTTAATTTTCTTCTGAATGTAAACTTTTAAAATGCAAAACTGAAAATTTTCACCGAAAAATAAATTATTTGATTTGAGTATGACTAATTCCGAAGTAAACAAAATTTACGTTTAAATTTACACAATTTTTGGATCACCTGAAGATCAGGGCCCCCAGCCTTCTTTAGTTAGCTTTATAAGGATAACTAACGAAAATATCACGACTTAACCTAACCAATCGTCAAGGGCGTACAGTTGACCTAACGATTGGTTAGGTTAGGTCGTTATATTTTCGTTAGTTAGCCTTAGAAGGCTAACTAAAGAAGGCTGGGGGCCCTGATCTTCAGGTGATCCCAATTTTTTATTAAAGTACTTAGTTAAACAAGTACTGTACTTTTCCAAAATTGTTTAAAAATAGATTTTTAAATACAAAAAATAATAATTTTATTTGGTTTAAAAGAGATTATGTAATTTAGTAATTTTTGTTTAAAAAAATCTTTTTGACTAAAAAAAAACTGTGCATTACATTCTTCTTTTGTTCTTTCGTGTACTGACATGAAAACTGATATGAAACAAAATTACTCCTCTCCCAAGTGATGAAAGAAAGATTAAAGTCGCTGATTTTAGTGTTTGTTAATCAGATTATCTATCAGTAATAATAATGTAACGACCAAGGTCATGTGACGGAAGAGACTTACATATCTTTGCGCGGGATTCGAACGGCGGGTCGCTGTATTATATCTGAACGCGGAGAACGGTCACCCACCCAATTACTGAACAGACCCAATGTCACTTACCCTCGCTGATCTAGCGGGAACAAGTGCTGCGACTCGGCTACAACATAGGACAGGTTATGGATCACCCTAATTAAAGTATTATTAGTCTCGTTTATAACAAATTTAATTAATTTTATGGCCTGTAAACATTTATAATTAACATATTTAATTCAATTTCCGGTATAAGTGTCTTAACTGTAATATTTGATTTGTTTACCAGTTCTCAGCCTGTGTTGACATTTTTCAGATATAGCATCCACCTCTTTTTCTGCTCTAATTGTAATTATTTACCTTCGAGTCTTCATAACAATCTTCATAGCCGGTTTCACACTTACGCAAACGTGTTTCTGACAAACAGATTCCTGTATTGTTCCATTTATTAAGTTGGTAGAAACTATAACTTCTACGTGATCTTTTCGCTAAATAATTCATATAGGCTTGCATATACAAATGGCCTTTTCCGTCGTTCTTTTAATCTTCTTCTAATGATGTGATTTGGTATTATTTCCTAAGTTTTTCACGGTTTATATTTTCATTTAATTTTAATGTGGTTTCTTCGAGTTGCGTATATTTAAAGTTTGGAAATTGAACGCTATGCCTGAAGCTAAAAGAATTGAAGGTGTGATGTTGATTTTCATATCTCTAAATTCACTTAAAAAATTTTTTTATATTACCAGTACATTCTCAGTTCTTGTAGTAAATGTATACTGTACCTATATTAGCTGCGCAATTCATCTTTGTGTCTTTTTAATACAAATATACATAATTTTACATTTTTTTTTTTTGTATCAGTGTTCTCGCATGCGTGGAGGGCAATATTTACCATAAAGAACATATTTCTTTTTCACTGTATTTAAACATGTTTTTGAGAACCGTAAAATAGGAATCGTATTTGGCTAAGTTTTTTTTGTATTTCCAGATTATCCATGTCTGAAATTTTTTTTTTTCTTCTGTCTTCTGTTCCTTCTTCAAATTTCTTGCATTTTACTCACCAATAACTCTGTTCAGAGGGTTCTAATGTCTTTATTATTATTATTATCCGTTTTTAAAGATTAGAATTGTTTGTCTTTTGTTTTTGTTTTTACTCGCAATGTTCTTAATTTTTAGTTTTTACATTGACCGTCAGAGCATCTCAAGTTTCATTGTTGTTGTTTTTTGTTTTAATTATCTTCAGTTTCACTCTGTAATGTATTTTCGCACCAGCGTCCGTACCTCAGTGGGTAACATGGTTTCCGAATAAGTGAAGCGAAGACACTGAGGTCGGGGGGGGGGAGGGTTCGAGCCCCGATGACACTGTTAATAATAAATCATCATGCAGGAGTTAGAGCCATGGGCTGCTGTATTAGTTGCCTTGAGCGCTCTGCTAGTTTCTGGCTCTCCTGGCTGATTATTATTATTATTGTATTTTTATTCTCTTTCATACATTTGAAAGGAATAAAATAAAAGGTTCAGTAAATTTGTTACCGTATTTCATTTATTTATATCTTTTCTTATTATTTTTATTATCTTTTGCGAATGTAATACTTTCGTAATGTTTGACGTGTTAACCTAATAGGCATTTTGTGCCATCCAGTGAGTTAATTTCATTTTGGTATTTATGCCACATTCACACTGCGCACTGTCCCCGTGACACTTGTTTCGAGAGTGTCCCAGGTAATGCAAACACTTCTAGCCCATGTGGGCTATTCCGTTATATGTGAGAACACTCTGGAACAAAGTATCATGAAATACTGAAATCTTAGTGGGTAAGTTTTAAGTTTATAGCTTTCATGTTCACATGTATACCTTACAACATTACACGTGTTCCGTGTGGTGATTCCTTCCTTCACGGAGGGCAGGCTCGTTACCCCACTTCTAGAGTTGGCTTGGTACAGGAGAGAGTTGTTTTCTTGAGCTCGTCATTTCACATAGCCGGGTACACCCAGCTTATCAGGAAATGTCCTGAGCCAGGTGTCTAGTCTTAATCTGAAGCCTTCATCCTCTACACCATTTGTGTTCTTAAGTTCTGTGGGACGCTATTGTTAAAAATGTTGGCTTTCTGACAACAAAGCTATTTTCATTCAGGGTTGAGGATGTCCCTTGTCTAACCTTTAGTTTGGGAACATTACATATTCTTCCTTTCCTATTTTCCACTGTAGTTTATACAGTGGTTATACGATTCAATTTAAGATTAGAAACTACTTTCTATTTTATTTTCCACATATAAATTATGGTGTCCTCTCTCTTCTTCCTTCCAACGACTATAGATTTAATTTACGTAATCTTCCTAGTAATTTAATTCTTTGCATCTCT
Organism: Bathynomus jamesi; assembly: GCA_023014485.1. Taxonomy (NCBI): domain Eukaryota; kingdom Metazoa; phylum Arthropoda; class Malacostraca; order Isopoda; family Cirolanidae; genus Bathynomus; species Bathynomus jamesi. The sequence continues at coordinate 18,237 of JAJOZX010000042.1, read as the reverse complement.
GAATCCCATTCCTTCTGGTTGACTAACGTATTATGAGGACGTTAAGACTGAACAATAGTCTAGCTTGAGTATGATCACTGTTTTCACAAGAGGAATCATTGTATTTCTGTTCCTTCTTTAAAAAGTTCTCAGTATCTAACTAGATATTCGTTTTGCTTTGTTTACTGATATCTTATTTTGTGTTCCAAATTTCGCGTCGTCGGCCATTATAGCTCTTAAATCTTTTTCTTTGGAGTTTCTCTGAAGAAGTTCCTCTCCGTTTAGTACATAGTGTTCTATGGATTTTACTTCCTTACTTCTTCCGTATCTTAATAGTTAAAAATTCTCAATGTTAGATTTCATATTGTTGCCTTCTGACCAATTGTAGGTTCTGTTCATGTCAGTTTGTAGAGATTATCATCTGGTTTTCTTATTTTCGTATTCATTTTTTTTGTTATCAAAAAAAGGATGTAACTGTGTTATCATTGGTAGCTTTAGCATTAATATCAGCAAGCATAATTATGATCAGTAATGGAGCTAATAATGTTCCTCGTGATTCTGAGCAACAGCCCTCCGATTTTAATGATGATATTCCTTGGACTGTAACGACTTGCTGCTGCTCACTAAGGAAGTTATATATTCATTTTCCTACTTTTCCCATATATTTCAATTTATGTGCTATGATTCCGTAGTCACACTTGTCTTACAAAGTCTGTGTATTATTTCATCATAGTTTTCATTGCTTTCGAGTGCATCAATCAATGATGTTATTAGAGCGTTCCTTTAGTTGTGATAAGCACAATCTTCTTGAGCGGAGTCCATGTTGGTTATTATTTAAAATTTTATGTTAGATTGTTTCGCTGTTTCGAATATCTTGGCGAGATGAGATGTCAATGAAACCGGCCTATAGTTTTTGGCCTGAGATCTATCGCCCCCTTGACACTATATATATATATACACAAAGAACAACAAACAGCAACAGACTGGCAATACTTTTATGCGCCAACAAATGCTTTTAACTGGGAGTTTAAGTCAAGATAAGAAGCTAGTCTTTTTTTAAAGGACTCGACCAAATTGCTTTGAACTACGATGGCTGGTAATCCATTCCACAAATGAACTACACGATTGAAGAAGAAATGCTTAGTTTTATTAGAATTAAATTGTCGACGCGAGTTCTATCTGCATTTCTGAAGGTGAAATATTTTTGGGCGTCGACAGTATCAAAACCTTTAATCATTTAAAATACTTGGATTAAATATCCTCGAATAAGGCTTTTTACGAGTGAGAATAAATTTAACGTTTCTAAATGGGCAGCGGATGATTTGTTTCTAAGAGTGGGAATCATCTTCGTAGCCCGTCGCTGCACTCTCTCCATTCTGTCTGTCCCGCAGCAAATATGGGGACCAGAACCGAACGCAGTATTCCAGGTGGAAGCGTACTAGGGAATTATATAATGTTAGCATTGTTTTCTCCGACTTAAATTCAAATGATCTACCAATAAATCCTAAGATTCTATTTGCTTTTCTAATCGCTTCGATGCATTGCTAACTCGGTTTAAGAGTGCCAGCAAAAATAATACCCAAGTCTTTCTCTTCCGTAACAATCATTAGAGTTAGAACACTTTTCTTTAACGTTGTTTCTACCGATATGCAACGTTTAATATTTACTATATTAAAGTTCATTGCCACATTTCTGTCCACTCCATAAACTTATTGAATCTGCAAACGTTCTGCCGCTGATTTGTTCGTACCCCTGGTTTGGTATCATCTACAAATTTTGAAATTATTCTGTTAATAATTCCTATATCGATGTCATTATATAAATAATAATAATAATAAAAAAAATTGGTTCCAGAACTGATCCCTGAGGCACGCCGTTAGTTACAATTCTCCATTTAGACGTTTTGCCATTAATGACCACTCTTTCTTTGTTCATGTCCGCTAAGCCAATTTTCGATCCATTTGAGAACATTACTATGAATTCCGTGAGAATGAATTGTAGTTAATAATCTTACATGGGGCAATTCACCAAACGGCTTTTGAAAATCGAAATATATAATGTCTACTGTTATACTCTCGTCATATATATTTACACTATCATTAAAAAGTCCAGCAAATTAGCAAGACAAGAACGATTACGTCGAAAGTCGTGTTCAGACTCTTTAATTAAATTATTAATTTCTAAGTGATTAACTATTTTGTCCCGAACAATCGTCTCCGTAAACTTACCAACTACTAAAGTCAAACTTATGGGACGATAAACATTACGCCAATATTTAAAAAATATTGGCATGATGTTTGCAAATTTCAATCAAACTTTAAAGATTTATTAAATTTATATATATATATGTAAGAGGAGAGACTATTGCGCAATTCATTTCTTTAAGTAACCTTGGGTAGAGCTTAACTGGTTCTGGAGTTTTATTAGAATTAATTTTACTTATGGCCGAGAGTACTTCACCTTCACCAATGGTTCACATTTTCGTTAGTGAAGAAGAAAGAGAAGAATTTATTTAAAACTTCCGTCATTCGTAAGTCATCGTAAAGTTCATTGTTTTCGCCTATGAGTGGACCAATAATATAATCCGCGAAGCTACTTTTCTATTCCTAACATAATTATAGAATTTCTCCCGATTCGATTTAATTTGGTCGACTATATATATATATAGCTCATCGTCGCGCTTACTTTTTCTAATAAGTTTTTTGCTTCGCCTTCTCAATAACTCGCAAACATTTTCATCGGACAAATTATTTGTTTCTTTAAGTTTAAAATACGCGTTCCATTTTAACTTTAAATTACTTTTAATTTCGGCATTTCACCATTTAGGTTTAACAGATTTCGTGAACTTCTTTTCACGTACTGGAATGTTACTCGATTCTTAAAGTTTAAAATAATTATAAAAAGCATTTCATGTACCATTAATATCATCTCGCAATAAAGTCTCATCCCAATTACGGGCCGAAAGTTTCAGTTTCATGTCACGAAGTTTAACTCTTTTAAAATCCAAAACGTATTAAAACTATCCGAATTATGAACATTTACTCTAATTTCAAATGTTATTTGCTAATGATCACTGGTGGAGAAGTAGTCTCCTTCAGAGATATTATCAATTAATTCTTGGTCTTCACTAGAATATTGAGATCTCTTGTGGAATCCTTGACCATTTGAAAAAGTGAACTTTCGAACAAACTCTCGTACAATTAACGACTGGATATATATATATGAAAATGAAAATGAAAATGAAAAGGTTTATTGGCAGACTATAGTCTATATGACAAATATTATTAATACAATGACAGTTCATATACTAAGGATAGAAATATGTACACAATTGATTAGAAATAATACTGTAATGTTGAAGTTAAGTGGAGCCACAGACAGACTTTTTCTTACCAAGTATTCCAGAGCTTAGAGGATAAATGGCAGGACTCATGGATAGCTTGTATAATCGGGTTGGTTGATTTTTTAATTCCTTGCATTAGACTGTATTGAGCACGTCTTGTTACCTCCGGGAAGCTCGGGACATTGCGGGTAGCAAACATTTGCGAAGCTGAACATCTCGGGGGTAATTTATGTAAGAATCTAAAAGACCTGTTGTACAGCAAATTTAGGGTTCTGCCAGAACCTTTTTTATAATTCACCCAGAGTTGCTGTCCGTATATATTACTGCAGAAAGTACGAAAGAGAGTGTCTTTAGCTTCACTTGTACAGAACCGAAAGTTCCTTATGGTCATATTCGCTTTAGCACACAGGCTTCGAGATTGTTTTCTTATATCCGAATCATCACTCAAGGAGCTGGTAATAGTTTGACCCAAATACTTAAACTCTTGTACTTCCTCAAATACTTCACCATTCATTTTAAACCTTATATCAACTGGCTGATTACAGCTTTTAGGATGAAATTGCATAACCTTAATTTTTGTAACATCAAAAAGAATATCATGTTTCTGCGAATACACTTCGCAGACTTTTAGTAGCCGATCCAGACCTTTAACAGAGGGACTTATTAACACCATATCATCGGCATAAACTAAGTTTTTATCCTTGTATTATCTATACAACATCCCACTGTTGCCTCATTAAGTGAAGCAATTAATCCGCCAATATAACATTAAACAGCATAGGGGAGAGCAAGGAGCTTTGTCTTACCCCGCAAGAGGAGCCAAAACACTCGGATAGTACATTGCCCCACCTAACGGTGAAAGATTGGTGGGAATACCAAAATTTCAATGCGTTTAATATGTACATGGGAACCTTCCTGTCTTCCAGTTTTTCATATAAAATATTGTGGTTCACCCTATCATATGCCTTACTTATATCTATGAAACAGCTATAAATAGTTGAATTACTGTCAATGTATTTAGATATTGTTTCTTTAAGTACATAGATACACAGGTCAGTTGAGTGGGACCTTTTAAAGCCAAACTGATTAGGAGATGTCCATAGGAAATCATTTAATCGGCGTAACAAGAGTTTTTCTAGTAGTTTCGAGAAGCAGGAAACGACAGCAACAGGCCTGTAATTATTGCTGGACAGAATGTCTCCGCACTTATTTTTGACCAGGGACAAGATATATGCCCTCATGAACTCTGCAGGGATATAGCTATGAGCCAGCATGGCTGATAGGAGCAATTATATGCAGACATACTACGTTATTGGCATATTTTAAGTGCTCATTCGATAAGTCATCTATATATATATATATATATATATATATATATATGGGATGAATTTCACAATTAAAGACGTGAAATGAGGTGTACGAGGTGTACTTCTGAATACACGAAAGGCCTTAGAATCATTTTTCTTTTTTTCGGTGGTTTGCATTTTATATATTATATATATATATATATATATGCACTAAAATCACAAAATAACACGTGACCTTATTAATAAGCAAACAACCACAGGGAAAAAGAAACACAAAGTCCGAGCGCTTTCGTGATATATTCACATTATCAAGGAGGAACAGAAAATAGACGGAGATTACAAAGTAAATGAGTTAAATAGACAAGCAAAAAATTCACAATCGGCACCTCAAATTAAAGGCCTTAAAGCCCTCTAAAGATTTTTTCAATTGATAACATAATCTGTAGGCAGCTAAATTACTAAATATATATATATATATATATATATATATATAATGTAAATAACGACGCTTGTGTAAAATATGATGATGGATTATTATTAATAAACTCCTACTGCTAGTAATTAATTAATTAATTAATTAAGTATTATTATTATTTATTAGTAATAGCAGTAGTAGTAGTAGTAAAATATGACAAATTTCACCAAAATGTTTTTTTTAAATTATTAAAAAGTGATAATAATAAAAAATAAATAAAATGAAATAAATAAATAAAAATTACCCCTTAAAAATGTTTTGAAAGAAAATCTGACACTCGTGTTCCGTAAGTGAACAAAATGTAGTTTGAGCGCTTCACGGGCACCGAATAAATTTTATTCCAGGTTTGGAAGGACGTGTGTCCAATAAATAAGCGTCCCGAGGAACGACACTCCGCATTGTGAATAAAGCTTTACGGCCATGATTGCGCATTGCTGGAAAGAAAGGTCGCATTAATAGACTTTTCTACTCGTGGAGGAATTTGTATATTTATTTTCCTTTGATCTTTTGTCGGTTTCTTTAATATTCCTTCTCTCTTTTCCGTTTGTATTTTTGTGGTGTTTGTGGCGAGGAAAAATACCTCGTCTCGCTCTGTACCGATTTTCCCTCGTCTTTTTTGCTCAGAATGACGAAATATTTCTCCTTCTTTCTCTCTTCCTTTATTCTACTTTTCAGTTTATTCCTTTCTTTACAATTATTAAATTCGACAAATATTTTTATTCGTAACAACTACCTTCGCTTTCTTTAATTGTCACCCATCTCTGGTTGATACAACTTTTCAACGGGTTTTACGAGTTTCTGAGGGGTCACGTGGTACGCGATGTCATCGTACCGTTACGAGGTACTACTGACGGCTCATGAAAGATAATTGGCTTCAAACTCCTCCCTTATTTATCACGTTTTTAATTTGTTTTATGTTTTAATTTTCACTCGTGCGTTTTTAATAATTATTAAATATTTTTTTATTCGCTTAATTAGTTTCAGGTTTAATTATCTTTTCTCGTTATTTTAATATTTCCCCCATCCCCTACTTACCACTTTCCGCCCCTGTGGAGAGGAAGTCCCGCGGGCGACCTCGGAGTCTCGTGTGCGCGGGACGCAGTGATAGGGTCTGTGGCCAACCTATGACCGATACTTACCCAGATCCCGATCTATCTATCCCCCAAGCCCCACCCCCCAACAATCTCCCCCGAACAACCACAGAATTCAATCCCTCAAAATAATTTTTGTAGCGATTTTATTTATTATTTGTTTTTTAATCCCGTAATTTTTATTTATGATATTGTATTACTTACGTTACCCTAAGCCACCCCATCATCGCGTCGCGGTCGCTGCAGTGCGCGGGGCTCCCATTCTGTCAATGTAAAATAATCACACGCGGCTTGAGTCGTCACGACCCAAGTCGTGAGTCGTAAGACGATCCTGTGTGCGGCCGTTTATTGTATCACATTCATTTTATTTGTTTTGTATTTATTCTCTCTTTATCATCCAACGCTAATCATTCTCTCTTTCGTTTCCGAGTTTGCAAAATAATGTTTTTGGGGTTGTTTAAGGGGGGGGGCCTATAAAGGGAACCTATACGGCTTTACGTGGGATGTCGGTCAACCATCCAACCGCTGAACGGACCGAACGTAGCTTAACCTCGCTGATCTAACGGGAAGTGGTGTTGCGACGTGGCTCGATGTAAGCGTAACCCTCGAAGTATGTATGATGAAAGGCATCACAGATGGGGAGAAAGGTGTAAGACACGCATTCACTTGAATGGTTGAGACAGGCAATTTGGAATGAGACAGATTGAATAGTCGTTCAACGGTTAATCTAATTTTTTTATTTTACTGTTTACAATTTAATTTTTATTTTCTATTTTCAATGATGATATATACATATACTGTACATATTACGTGGCTAATGACATCATGACCACAGGAACGACCATTCCTCTCTCATCTTTATCAACTACAACACACACACACAGTGTGTGTGTGTATATATATATATATATATATATACACACACACACACACACGTGTGTGTGTGTGTTGTAGTTGATAAAGATGAGAGAGGAATGGTCGTTCCTGTGGTCATGATGTTATTAGCCACGTAATATGTACAGTATATGTATATATCATCATTGAAAATAGAAAATAAAAAATTAAATTGTAAACAGTAAAATAAAAAAATGAGATTAACCGTTGAACGACTATTCAATCTGTCTCATTCCAAATTGCCTCTCAACCATTCAAGTGAATGCGTGTCTTACACCTTTCTCCCCATCTGTGATGCCTTTCATCATACATACTTCGAGGGTTACGCTTACATCGAGCCACGTCGCAACACCACTTCCCGTTAGATCAGCGAGGTTAAGCTACGTTCGGTCCGTTCAGCGGTTGGATGGTTGACCGACATCCCACGTAAAGCCGTATAGGTTCCCTTTATAGGCCCCCCCCCTTAAACAACCCCAAAAACATTATTTTGCAAACTCGGAAACGAAAGAGAGAATGATTAGCGTTGGATGATAAAGAGAGAATAAATACAAAATAAATAAAATGAATGTGATACAATAAACGGCCGCACACAGGATCGTCTTACGACTCACGACTTGGGTCGTGACGACTCAAGCCGCGTGTGATTATTTTACATTGACAGAATGGGAGCCCCGCGCACTGCAGCGACCGCGACGCGATGATGGGGTGGCGAGGGTAACGTAAGTAATACAATATCATAAATAAAAATTACGGGATTAAAAACAAATAATAAATAAAATCGCTACAAAAATTATTTTGAGGGATTGAATTCTGTGGTTGTTCGGGGGAGATTGTTGGGTGGGGGGGGGGGCTTGGGGGATAGATAGATCGGGATCTGGGTAAGTATCGGTCATAGGTTGGCCACAGACCCTATCACTGCGTCCGCGCACACGAGACTCCGAGGTCGCCCGCGGGACTTCCTCTCCACAGGGGCGGAAAGTGGTAAGTAGGGGATGGGGAAATATTAAAATAACGAGAAAAGATAATTAAACCTGAAACTAATTAAGCGAATAAAAAAATATTTAATAATTATTAAAAACGCACGAGTGAAAATTAAAACATAAAACAAATTAAAAACGTGATAAATAAGGGAGGAGTTTGAAGCCAATTATCTTTCATGAGCCGTCAGTAGTACCTCGTAACGGTACCGATGACATCGCGTACCACGTGACCCCTCAGAAACTCGTAAAACCCGTTGAAAAGTTGTATCAACCAGAGATGGGTGACAATTAAAGAAAGCGAAGGTAGTTGTTACGAATAAAAATATTTGTCGAATTTAATAATTGTAAAGAAAGGAATAAACTGAAAAGTAGAATAAAGGAGAGAGAAAGAAGGAGAAATATTTCGTCATTCTGAGCAAAAAAGACGAGGGAAAATCGGTACAGAGCGAGACGAGGTATTTTTCCTCGCCACAAACACCGCAAAAATAGAAACGGAAAAGAGAGAAGGAATATTAAAGAAACGGACAAAAGATCAAAGGAAAATAAATATACAAATTCCTCCACGAGTAGAAAAGTCTATTAATGCGACCTTTCTTTCCAGCAATGCGCAATCATGGCCGTAAAGCTTTATTCACAATGCGGAGTGTCGTTCCTCGGGACGCTTATTTATTGGACACACGTCCTTCCAAACCTGGAATAAAAATTTATTCGGTGCCCGTGAAGCGCTCAAACTACATTTTGTTCACTTACGGAACACGAGTGTCAGATTTTCTTTCAAAACATTTTTAAGGGGTAATTTTTATTTATTTATTTCATTTTATTTATTTTTTATTATTATCACTTTTTAATAATTTAAAAAAAACATTTTGGTGAAATTTGTCATATTTTACTACTACTACTACTGCTATTACTAATAATAATAATAATAATACTTAATTAATTAATTAATTAATTACTAGCAGTAGGAGTTTATTAATAATAATCCATCAGTCATATTTTACACAAGCGTCGTTATTTACATATATAATATATATATATATATATATTTAGTAATTTAGCTGCCTACAGATTATGTTATCAATTGAAAAAATCTTTAGAGGGCTTTAAGGCCTTTAATTTGAGGTGCCGATTGTGAATTTTTTGCTTGTCTATTTAACTCATTTACTTTGTAATCTCCGTCTATTTTCTGTTCTCCTTGATAATGTGAATATATCACGAAAGCGCTCGGACTTTGTGTTTCTTTTTCCCTGTGGTTGTTTGCTTATTAATAAGGTCACGTGTTATTTGTGATTTTAGTGCATATATATATATATATATATATATAAAATGCAAACCACCGAAAAAAAGAAAAATGATTCTAAGGCCTTTCGTGTATTCAGAAGTACACCTCGTACACCTCATTTCACGTCTTTAATTGTGAAATTCATCCCATATATATATATATATATATATATATATATAGATGACTTATCGAATGAGCACTTAAAATATGCCAATAACGTAGTATGTCTGCATATATCATTGCTCCTATCAGCCATGCTGGCTCATAGCTATATCCCTGCAGAGTTCATGAGGGCATATATCTTGTCCCTGGTCAAAAATAAGTGCGGAGACATTCTGTCCAGCAATAATTACAGGCCTATTGCTGTCGTTTCCTGCTTCTCGAAACTACTAGAAAAACTCTTGTTACGCCGATTAAATGATTTCCTATGGACATCTCCTAATCAGTTTGGCTTTAAAAGGTCACTCAACTGACCTGTGTATCTATGTACTTAAAGAAACAATATCTAAATACATTGACAGTAATTCAACTATTTATAGCTGTTTCCTAGATATAAGTAAGGCATATGATAGGGTGAACCACAATATTTTATATGAAAAACTGGAAGACAGGAAGGTTCCCATGTACATATTAAACGCATTGAAATTTTGGTATTCCCACCAATCTTTCACCGTTAGGTGGGGCAATGTACTATCCGAGTGTTTTGGCTCCTCTTGCGGGGTGAGACAAAGCTCCTTGCTCTCCCCTATGCTGTTTAATGTGTATATTGACGGATTAATTGCTTCACTTAATGAGGCAACAGTGGGATGTTGTATAGATAATACAAGGATAAATAACTTAGTTTATGCCGATGATATGGTGTTAATAAGTCCCTCTGTTAAAGGTCTGGATCGGCTACTAAAAGTCTGCGAAGTGTATTCGCAGAAACATGATATTCTTTTTGATGTTACAAAAATTAAGGTTATGCAATTTCATCCTAAAAGCTGTAATCAGCCAGCTGATATAAGGTTTAAAATGAATGGTGAAGTATTTGAGGAAGTACAAGAGTTTAAGTATTTGGGTCAAACTATTACCAGCTCCTTGAGTGATGATTCGGATATAAGAAAACAATCTCGAAGCCTGTGTGCTAAAGCGAATATGACCATAAGGAACTTTCGGTTCTGTACAAGTGAAGCTAAAGACACTCTCTTTCGTACTTTCTGCAGTAATATATACGGACAGCAACTCTGGGTGAATTATAAAAAAGGTTCTGGCAGAACCCTAAATTTGCTGTACAACAGGTCTTTTAGATTCTTACATAAATTACCCCGAGATGTTCAGCTTCGCAAATGTTTGCTACCCGCAATGTCCCGAGCTTCCCGGAGGTAACAAGACGTGCTCAATACAGTCTAATGCAAGGAATTAAAAAATCAACCAACCCGATTATACAAGCTATCCATGAGTCCTGCCATTTATCCTCTAAGCTCTGGAATACTTGGTAAGAAAAAGTCTGTCTGTGGCTCCACTTAACTTCAACATTACAGTATTATTTCTAATCAATTGTGTACATATTTCTATCCTTAGTATATGAACTGTCATTGTATTAATAATATTTGTCATATAGACTATAGTCTGCCAATAAACCTTTTCATTTTCATTTTCATTTTCATATATATATATATCAGTCGTTAATTGTACGAGAGTTTGTTCGAAAGTTCACTTTTTCAAATGGTCAAGGATTCCACAAGAGATCTCAATATTCTAGTGAAGACCAAGAATTAATTGATAATATCTCTGAAGGAGACTACTTCTCCACCAGTGATCATTAGCAAATAACATTTGAAATTAGAGTAAATGTTCATAATTCGATAGTTTGTAATACGTTTTGGATTTTAAAAGAGTTAAACTTCGTGACATGAAACTGAAACTTTCGGCCCGTAATTGGGATGAGACTTTATTGCGAGATGATATTAATGGTACATGAAATGCTTTTATAATTATTTTAAACTTTAAGAATCGAGTAACATTCCAGTACGTGAAAAGAAGTTCACGAAATCTGTTAAACCTAAATGGTGAATGCCGAAATTAAAAGTAATTTAAAGTTAAAATGGAACGCGTATTTTAAACTTAAAGAAACAAATAATTTGTCCGATGAAAATGTTTGCGAGTTATTGAGAAGGCGAAGCAAAAAACTTATTAGAAAAAGTAAGCGCGACGATGAGCTATATATATATATAGTCGACCAAATTAAATCGAATCGGGAGAAATTCTATAATTATGTTAGGAATAGAAAAGTAGCTTCGCGGATTATATTATTGGTCCACTCATAGGCGAAAACAATGAACTTTACGATGACTTACGAATGACGGAAGTTTTAAATAAATTCTTCTCTTTCTTCTTCACTAACGAAAATGTGAACCATTGGTGAAGGTGAAGTACTCTCGGCCATAAGTAAAATTAATTCTAATAAAACTCCAGAACCAGTTAAGCTCTACCCAAGGTTACTTAAAGAAATGAATTGCGCAATAGTCTCTCCTCTTACATATATATATAAATTTAATAAATCTTTAAAGTCTGATTGAAAATTTGCAAACATCATGCCAATACTTTTTAAATATTGGCGTAATGTTTATCGTCCCATAAGTTTGACTTTAGTAGTTGGTAAGTTTATGTAGACGATTGTTCGGGACAAAATAGTTAATCACTTAGAAATTAATAATTTAATTAAAGAGTCTGAACACGACTTTCGACGTAATCGTTCTTGTCTTACTAATTTGCTGGACTTTTTAATGAAAGTGTAAATATATATGACGAGAGTATAACAGTAGACATTATATATTTCGATTTTCAAAAGCCGTTTGGTGAATTGCCCCATGTAAGATTATTAACTACAATTCATTCTCACGGAATTCATAGTAATGTTCTCAAATGGATCGAAAATTGGCTTAGCGGACATGAACAAAGAAAGAGTGGTCATTAATGGCAAAACGTGTAAATGGAGAATTGTAACTAACGGCGTGCCTCAGGGATCAGTTCTGGAACCAATTTTTTTATTATTATTATTATTTATATCAATGACATCGATATAGGAATTATTAACAGAATAATTTCAAAATTTGTAGATGATACCAAACCAGGGGTACGAACAAAATCAGCGGCAGAACGTTTGCAGATTCAATAAGTTTATGGAGTGGACAGAAATGCGGCAATGAACTTTAATATACTGTACATAAATGTAAAACGTTGCATATCGGTAGAAACAACGTTAAAGAAAAGTGTTCTAACACTAATGATTGTTACGGAAGAGAAAGACTTGGGTATTATTTTTGCCGGCACTCTTAAACCGAGTTAGCAATGTATCGAAGCGATTAGAAAAGCAAATAGAATCTTAGGATTTATTGGTAGATCATTTGAATTTAAGTCGGAGAAAACAATGCTAACATTATATAATTCCCTAGTACGCTTCCACCTGGAATACTGCGTTCGGTTCTGGTCCCCATATTTGCTGCGGGACAGACAGAATGGAGAGAGTGCAGCGACGGGCTACGAAGATGATCCCACTCTTAGAAACAAATCATCCGCTGCCCATTTAGAAACGTTAAATTTATTCTCACTCGTAAAAAGCCTTATTCGAGGATATTTAATCCAAGTATTTTAAATGATTAAAGGTTTTGATACTGTCGACGCCCAAAAATATTTCACCTTCAGAAATGCAGATAGAACTCGCGTCGACAATTTAATTCTAATAAAACTAAGCATTTCTTCTTCAATCGTGTAGTTCATTTGTGGAATGGATTACCAGCCATCGTAGTTCAAAGCAATTTGGTCGAGTCCTTTAAAAAAAGACTAGCTTCTTATCTTGACTTAAACTCCCAGTTAAAAGCATTTGTTGGCGCATAAAAGTATTGCCAGTCTGTTGCTGTTTGTTGTTCTTTGTGTATATATATATATAGTGTCAAGGGGGCGATAGATCTCAGGCCAAAAACTATAGGCCGGTTTCATTGACATCTCATCTCGCCAAGATATTCGAAACAGCGAAACAATCTAACATAAAATTTTAAATAATAACCAACATGGACTCCGCTCAAGAAGATTGTGCTTATCACAACTAAAGGAACGCTCTAATAACATCATTGATTGATGCACTCGAAAGCAATGAAAACTATGATGAAATAATACACAGACTTTGTAAGACAAGTGTGACTACGGAATCATAGCACATAAATTGAAATATATGGGAAAAGTAGGAAAATGAATATATACTTCCTTAGTGAGCAGCAGCAAGTCGTTACAGTCCAAGGAATATCATCATTAAAATCGGAGGGCTGTTGCTCAGAATCACGAGGAACATTATTAGCTCCATTACTGATCATAATTATGCTTGCTGATATTAATGCTAAAGCTACCAATGATAACACAGTTACATCCTTTTTTTGATAACAAAAAAAATGAATACGAAATAAGAAAACCAGATGATAATCTCTACAAACTGACATGAACAGAACCTACAATTGGTCAGAAGGCAACAATATGAAATCTAACATTGAGAATTTTTAACTATTAAGATACGGAAGAAGTAAGGAAGTAAAATCCATAGAACACTATGTACTAAACGGAGAGGAACTTCTTCAGAGAAACTCCAAAGAAAAAGATTTAAGAGCTATAATGGCCGACGACGCGAAATTTGGAACACAAAATAAGATATCAGTAAACAAAGCAAAACGAATATCTAGTTAGATACTGAGAACTTTTTAAAGAAGGAACAGAAATACAATGATTCCTCTTGTGAAAACAGTGATCATACTCAAGCTAGACTATTGTTCAGTCTTAACGTCCTCATAATACGTTAGTCAACCAGAAGGAATGGGATTCAGAGATGCAAAGAATTAAATTACTAGGAAGATTACGTAAATTAAATCTATAGTCGTTGGAAGGAAGAAGAGAGAGGACACCATAATTTATATGTGGAAAATAAAATAGAAAGTAGTTTCTAATCTTAAATTGAATCGTATAACCACTGTATAAACTACAGTGGAAAATAGGAAAGGAAGAATATGTAATGTTCCCAAACTAAAGGTTAGACAAGGGACATCCTCAACCCTGAATGAAAATAGCTTTGTTGTCAGAAAGCCAACATTTTTAACAATAGCGTCCCACAGAACTTAAGAACACAAATGGTGTAGAGGATGAAGGCTTCAGATTAAGACTAGACACCTGGCTCAGGACATTTCCTGATAAGCTGGGTGTACCCGGCTATGTGAAATGACGAGCTCAAGAAAAAACTCTCTCCTGTACCAAGCCAACTCTAGAAGTGGGGTAACGAGCCTGCCCTCCGTGAAGGAAGGAATCACCACACGGAACACGTGTAATGTTGTAAGGTATACATGTGAACATGAAAGCTATAAACTTAAAACTTACCCACTAAGATTTCAGTATTTCATGATACTTTGTTCCAGAGTGTTCTCACATATAACGGAATAGCCCACATGGGCTAGAAGTGTTTGCATTACCTGAGACACTCTCGAAACAAGTGTCCGGGGACAGTGCGCAGTGTGAATGTGGCATAAATACCAAAATGAAATTAACTCACTGGATGGCACAAAATGCCTATTAGGTTAACACGTCAAACATTACGAAAGTATTACATTCACAAAAGATAATAAAAATAATAAGAAAAGGCAATAAATAGATGAAATACGGTAACAAATTTACTGAACCTTTTATTCTATTCCTTTCAAATGTATGAAAGAGAATAAAAATACAATAATAATAATAATCAGCCAGGAGAGCCAGAAACTAGCAGAGCGCTCAAGGCAACTAATACAGCAGCCCATGGCTCTAACTCCTGCATGATGATTATTATTAACAGTGTCATCGGGGCTCGAACCCTCCCCCCCCCCCGACCTCAGTGTCTTCGCTTCACTTATTCGGAAACCATGTTACCCACTGAGGTACGGACGCTGGTGCGAAAATACATTACAGAGTGAAACTGAAGATAATTAAAACAAAAAACAACAACAATGAAACTTGAGATGCTCTGACGGTCAATGTAAAAACTAAAAATTAAGAACATTGCGAGTAAAAACAAAAACAAAAGACAAACAATTCTAATCTTTAAAAACGGATAATAATAATAATAAAGACATTAGAACCCTCTGAACAGAGTTATTGGTGAGTAAAATGCAAGAAATTTGAAGAAGGAACAGAAGACAGAAGAAAAAAAAAAATTTCAGACATGGATAATCTGGAAATACAAAAAAAACTTAGCCAAATACGATTCCTATTTTACGGTTCTCAAAAACATGTTTAAAATACGGTGAAAAAGAAATATGTTCTTTATGGTAAATATTGCCCTTCACGCATGCGAGAACACTCTGATGCAAAAAAAAAAAATGTAAAATTATGTATATTTGTATTAAAAAGACACAAAGATGAATTGCGCAGCTAATATAGGTACAGTATACATTTACTACAAGAACTGAGAATGTACTGGTAATATAAAAAAATTTTTTAAGTGAATTTAGAGATATGAAAATCAACATCACACCTTCAATTCTTTTAGCTTCAGGCATAGCGTTCAATTTCCAAACTTTAAATATACGCAACTCGAAGAAACCACATTAAAATTAAATGAAAATATAAACCGTGAAAAACTTAGGAAATAATACCAAATCACATCATTAGAAGAAGATTAAAAGAACGACGGAAAAGGCCATTTGTATATGCAAGCCTATATGAATTATTTAGCGAAAAGATCACGTAGAAGTTATAGTTTCTACCAACTTAGTAAATGGAACAAATACAGAAATCTTGTTTGTCAGAAACACGTTTGCGTAAGTGTGAAACCGGCTATGAAGATTGTTATGAAGACTCGAAGGTAAATAATTACAATTAGAGCAGAAAAAGAGGTGGATGCTACAGTATATCTGAAAAATGTCAACACAGGCTGAGAACTGGTAAACAAATCAAATATTACAGTTAAGACACTTATACCGGAAATTGAATTAAATATGTTAATTATAAATGTTACAGGCCATAAAATTAATTAAATTTGTTATAAACGAGACTAATAATACTTTAATTAGGGTGATCCAAACCTGTCCTATGTTGTAGCCGAGTCGCAGCACTTGTTCCGCTAGATCAGCGGAGGGTAAGTGACATTGGGTCTGTTCAGTAATTGGGGTGGGTGACCGTTCTCCGCGTTCAGATATAATACAGCGACCCGCCGTTCGAATCCCGCGCAAAGATATGTAAGTCTCTTCCGTCACATGACCTTGGTCGTACATTATTATTACTGATAGATAATCTGATTAACAAACACTAAAATCAGCGACTTTAATCTTTCTTTCATCACTTGGAGAGGAGTAATTTTGTTTCATATCAGTTTTCATGTCAGTACACGAAAGAACAAAAGAAGAATGTAATGCACAGATTTTTTTTTAGTCAAAAAGATTTTTTTAAACAAAAAATTACTAAATTACATAATCTCTTTTAAACCAAATAAATTATTATTTTTTGTATTTAAAAATCTATTTTTAAACAATTTTGGAAAAGTACAGTACTTGTTTAACTAAGTACTTTAATAAAAAATTGGGATCACCTGAAGATCAGGGCCCCAGCCTTCTTTAGTTAGCCTTCTAAGGCTAACTAACGAAAATATAACGACCTAACTAACCAATCGTAGGTCCAACTGTACGCCCTTGACGATTGGTTAGGTTAAGTCGTGATATTTTCGTTAGTATCCTTATAAAGCTAACTAAAGAAGGCTGGGGGCCCTGATCTTCAGGTGATCAAAAATGTGTAAATTTAAACGTAAATTTTGTTACTTCGGAATTAGTCATACTCAATCAATAATTTATTTTTCGGTGAAAATTTTCAGTTTTGCATTTTAAAAGTTACATCAGAAGAAAATTAAAAAAATTACATTTTTTAAAACTTAAAACAACTACCTTAACACTTTTATGGACGGAATTTTGTGTAGGGTCATGTTAAGAATGGGTTTATTTGACACTAACATTTTGCTAACTTTTCTTATTAAAATAATGTTAGTTTTGTTAAGTTTTCTTTTAGGAAAAAACAAATTTAGGATCACCTGAAGATCAGGGCCCCCAGCTTTCTTTAGTTAGCTTTATAAGGCTAACTAACGAAAATATTACGACCACCTAACAATCGTCAAGGGCGTACAGTTGACCTAACGATTGGTTAGGTTAGGTAGTGATATTCATTAGTAGCCTTATAAGGCTAACTAAAGAAGGCTGGGGGCCTGATCTTCAGGTGATCCAAATTTATATTTGCATTAAAAAAACGATTTTGCAGAAATTAATTTTATCCCACTATTGTATTTTGCTTAGTATAACTAAATATTATATGATTTTAACCAAGAAGGCCAGTATGGGACCTTGCACATAACGACTAGTGTAGAGTGTTACGTAAACCCATAATGAAAATTACATTTATAGGTTCAATTAAACAATTTACTGTAACTAAACAACAGTAAAAATTAATTTGGCTATAATAAAGACATAATTTCTAGAAAAACAAATGTACGTTTATTGTAATAGGCAACGTTGGTTTTCTGAGTTAAGCAAATATAAACTTGTTTTTTTTTCTCTCCAAACATTTTCCACTGGATGAAAGGCAGATATTAGGTAAAGAAAAATTGCTCATCATAGCCTAATAGAGGTGTAAATGATATTTACAAAGAATGAAACAAAGCTTTAGTGGAAGAAAAAAACTCCGCATATCGAAGGATTAAATTTAAATAAAAAATAGACTTGGAAATCATAAATGCAAAGATAAAAGAAATGAACTGAGAGGTTTTACCCGAAGATAAAACATCAGAAGGAATGTCTCTCGATAATAGAAAGAAAAATAGTGTTTAATTTGGAATGCATAAGAGAAAAGGCA